>JAWQEG010003890.1:0-287500 GCA_033782935.1 Petrolisthes cinctipes | reverse complement strand
AGTTCGGGTGAGGCCTCAGTGAACGAACTCTCTCTCTTTCACACACTCTATTTCGCACACACTCTCTCTCACACACTTTCGCACACTCTATCACACATTGTCTCTATCTCTTTCACACACTCTCTATCTTTCTCTCCCCCTATCTATCTCTCTTTCACACACTCTTTCACACACACTCTCTTTCGCACACATTCTCTCTTTCACACACTTTCGCACACTCTATCACACATTGTCTCTATCTCTTTCTCTCCCCCCTATCTATCTCTCTTTCGCACACATTCTCTCTTTCGCACACATTCTCTCTTTCGCACACATTCTCTCTTTCACACACTATATATCTCTCTCTCTCTTTCACACACTCTCTATCTTTTTCTCTCCCTATCTATCTCTCTTTCACACACTATCCCTCACTCTCTCACACACTCACACTCCCCCTCTCTCTCACACTCACACACTCTTTTTCACACACCCTATTTCTCTATCTTTCTATCTCACACACACTCTTTCTCTTTCTCACACTCTTTCACACTCTCCCTCTCTTTCGCACACATTATCTTTCACACACTATCTCTCACACACACTCACTCCCTATCTCACACACACACATTTCCCCCCCCCCCTCTCTCTCTTTACCTATTTCACACATTTTTTCACACTCTCTCCCACACACACTCTCACTCCCTCACTCTCTATCTATCCTCCTCCCTCTCTCACACACACACACTCTCCCTCACACACACTCTCTCTCTCTCTCTCTCTCTCTCTCTCTCTCTCTCTCTCTCTCTCTCTCTATCCTCCTCCCTCTCTCTCACACACACACTCTCCCTCACACACACTCTCCCTATTCATCTATCTATCACACACTCTCCCTCACTCTCACACACACTCACACTCTATATATCTATCAATCTCTCACTATTTCACACCCTCCCCCTATCACACACACACTCTCTCTATCTATCCTTCTCCCTCTCTCTCACACACACTCTCACACACTCACCTCAAAGCAGTGAAGAAATCCGAGTAGAGTTCGGGTGAGGCCTCAGTGAACGAACTCTCCTGGTCTGGATTTCGACTTTTGATTCTCCAAATCAATTCCAAAATTTTGAGTTTCTTAAAATTCTGGGTTAGAATTTGACTCCAGCCTTCGAAGTCGATCTCTGATGTCGATATAGTCACGCAACGTCGATCCAGAAGCCTTGCAATCGCCCTGCAATTCTGATTCGTGCATTCGGCCTCTCGTAGTAGCAACAAAATCTCTCGGTCTTCTTGCAGGTGGCTGGCTGTAATTGTGGTCGATGCTCCTCCGCCTCCTGTACCACTCGTGCCGGTGTATTATGCAAAACGCAGGACCATGCAGATTCCAGGACGAGAGAGAAAAAGCGATTATAGCGACACCTGTCGGTGCGCAAGTAAAACAGGAGTGTTCAATATTATTAAATATGCATTTTTAATACATTTCAGCTAATTAATTTAATTATTTAATTAATTTAATTATTATTGATTTTCAGGAAAAAAAACGGCTTTTTTATCAAATTAATTACTATAAATGACTAATATAAATAAAAAATAAACATAAATTAATTTGGTAAAAAAAGCCGTTTTTAAAGAATAAAATATTAAAAACAATTAAATTAATTAATTAAAATTTATTTTAAATTACAAAACATAATGCTATTTAACTTTAAAATGTTTATTTTTTATTTATATTAGTCATTTATAGTAATTAATTTGATAAAAGAGCCGTTTTTTTCCTGAAAAACAATAATAATTAAATTAATTAAATAATTAAATTAATTAGCTGAAATGTATTAAAAATGCATATTTAATAATATTGAACACTCCTGTTTTACTTGCGCACCGACAGGTGTCGCTATAATCGCTTTTTCTCTCTCGTCCTGGAATCTGCATGGTCCTGCGTTTTGCATAATACACCGGCACCCCGACTGACATTTGTCCGAGTTACAGCGCAGCTCCTGTTAATTTTCTTCAATGCCAGGTGGGCTTTACTGCCCAATATACCCACTAGGAATTTTAACACATGTTCGTTCTTACTGTAAATGGCGTTAAAGTGCTTACACTCCCTACATTCGCTCATCAAACCGGCCTTATCTTTAATCCTATACCCGGAGTCTTTAGTCAGGTGATTTGCCATGTAAAACGAAGCCAGGTACTCCAAAAATATCTTATGAACCGGTTTCCAAAATTTTCTCTGTCCCAGAATATCGCTTTCCAAATCGTTGGCTAAAAACCCCAGATCTAGAATTTCAGTATAGTTTTTTTTCACGTGTTTGCGTATTTCCAGTTCGCTGAATCTTGTTTTATCGTTGGTGAGCGCCCTAAAACACAGCTTCCCGAATGCCAGGAACAGTTCTCGATAGTGTGGTGGGAACTCCTCGGTATTTTCATTAATAAGATTGGGTTGAGTGTTGTGTGAGTGCGTGTGTGTGTTTCTGGAGGCACCACCACCACACGTGAGAGCGTCGGCGGCCATCGTACCACCACCACCATCGTATACACCACCACAGGCATCCATCGTATCCCCCATCGTACCCCATCGTACCACCTGACGACGATGACTTCTTAGAATTCCACTTGATCAAACACAGCATAATTTTAAACATGACATCTGACAATTTCTGCGGTAACTTTTCCTTCGTTAATCCGTCTTTACCGAATAACATACAGAGCAATACACAAAATAACGGCCGCTTAGCCAAGGTACGGTACTTATTATCGTGCTGTATAATTTTCGCGAGGTTCCGACCGTTAAATTCTTCGTTAGCGAGCTTAATTAAAGTATTTAGCGATAAATTAGTTCATCTGGTTATCACTGAAGCCTTTGACTACGAGGCGTTGGGCCACTGTCTGTATGGTGTTGGGACGAGCTGTTACCACTACCTGTAGGTGAGAGAGTGAGAGGGTGTGAGAGTGGGTGGGGGGAGTGTAGGGGAGAGGGGGGGGGGGGCTGGGAGTGTGTGTGTGTGTGTGTGTGTGAATGAGGGAGGGAGGGAGAGAGAGAGTGTGTGAGATAGAGTGGGGGAGAGAGGGAGGGAGAGAGTGTGGGAGGGAGAATGGGTGTGTGTGTGGGTGAGGGAAGTGAGTGTGAGTGTATGTGTGTATATATGTGTGTGTGTGTATGAGCGACTGTTTGTATGGTGTTGGGCTGAGCTGTTACCACTACCTGTGTGTGAGAGAGGGAGGGAGAGTGAGTAGTGTGAGAGTGGGTGGGAGTGTAGGGGAGAGGTGGGGGTGGTGGGGAAGTAAGTGTGTGTGTGTGTGTGTGTGTGTGTGTGTGTGAGAGAGAGAGAGAGAGAGAGAGAGAGAGAGAGAGAGAGAGAGAGAGAGAGAGAGAGAGAAGAGTTACATAGAGTTACATAGAAACGCAGACCACAACAGACCTTACGGTCCAAACGAGGTGACCCGATTAGAAGGTTACTGGTAGAGAATGAATTACTCCCCAGTGATAGTCGTAGGTAAGGATAGCAAAGTAGAAGGCTCTCTCCCCACCCTCCACTCCCTCCGGCCTGAGCCGTACAGGAAATAAAGTCAGGAATGGGAACCTTGTGGGGTTGGCAGAAATACTCCACAAGGAAATTTTTTTTATAGGAAAGATAGAAAGTAGGTGAAATTTGGCTAACTTGCCACCTGTAATGGGCAAAAATTATTCATTAGTAAACATTGTAAGTCGGGGATTAGACGCAAGGTGTTTATCTAAGCGACGTTTGAAGCTGTCTACGGTGTTACAGTCAATTACGTTACGGGGAAGCCCATTCCATAAGTTGACGACTCGGTTAAAAAAGAAATTCTTGGATTCGTGCGAATTAAAAGATTTGCCTATGATTTTGCAGCCGTTTCCTCTCGTGTAGTTTGATTGATCAATAGTGAAATATTTGTTGCAGTCCATATTATCAATGCCTTTGATTATTTTAAATACCTGGATTAAGTCACCTCTCAGTCTACGTTGTATCAATGGGAATAGATTTAATTCGCTTAGCCGCTCATCATACGTTTTATTTCTCAGACTTGGTATCATTTTAGTAACTCTACGTTGGACTCGTTCCAATTTTGCTATATCTTTCTGGTAATACGGGCACCAGGCTTGAACACAATACTCCATAAGGGGACGGACCAAGGAATTATACAAAGTGAGGATTGTGTCTTTAGATTTATACTCGAATGCTCTGCCGATAAAGCCGATAGTTTTATTTGCTTTCTTAATTACTTCCGTACACTGCTGACTGGGTTTTAGGTTACTTGATACTGTTACCCCTAAGTCTGTCTCTCGATCCACGCTTTTAAGTTGCTTACCATTTAACGAGTAGTTTGCTGCTACGTTATGATGTCCGATGTGGAGCACTTTACATTTATCTGAATTGAAGGACATTTGCCAAGTTTTCGCCCAATATGACAATTTATCGAGATTATCTTGCATTTCTTTAGTCTGTGCGGTAGTGAGTACTGTATTTGCAATTTTGGTGTCATCGGCAAACTTTGATATTATGCATGAGAGGCCTTCGTCTATGTCGTTAATGTAAACTAGGAATAGGATTGGCCCTAAAACTGACCCCTGTGGCACCCCGCTTGTAACGCCTGTCCAACTAGAAGATTTTCCATTTATTACCACGCGTTGTTTTCGGTTTCTTAGCCAGTTCTCTATCCATCTTACGGTATCGCCTTGGATTCTATGTGATTTTAGTTTAGATATTAAGCGTTTATGGGGAACTTTGTCAAAGGCCTTTTGGAAATCTAGATAAATTATGTCTACTGCTTTACTCTTATCATATTCATTGAAAATGTCATTTAAAAAGTCTAATAGGTTCGTTAGGCAAGAGCGTTTATTACGAAAACCGTGTTGAGTGTCTCTAAGTAAGTTGTTTTCCTCTAAGTGATTTGTAAGTTTATCTCGTATGATTGTCTCTAGCATTTTGCATACGACTGAGGTTAGGCTGATAGGGCGATAGTTACTAGGTAGGGATTTGCTGCCTTTTTTAAATATTGGTGTTACGTTAGCGAGTTTCCATTCGTCAGGTATTGTTCCAGTGTGTAAAGAATAGTTAAAGAGCAGAGTCAGAGGTTTTACTATTTCGCTTTTTGCTTCCTTTAATACGCGAGGGGAGATCGTGTCTGGTCCAGGTGACTTATTTACATTTAGTTTATCAATACATTTTATTACGTCACTTTCAGTTATGCTGATATTACTTAATACCTCGGTATTTTCATTTTGGACTGTTGTTACTGCTGGTATATCGTTCGGGTTTTCTGTAGTAAAGACTGATGCAAAGAAAGTGTTAAGGATACCACTCATTCGCTCTTCATCTGTAGTAAAGTCCCCATTCTCATCAAGTAGTGGTCCGATAGTTGACGTGAGTACTTTCTTATGCCGGATATAACTGTAGAACTCTTTCGGGTTTGTCTTACTTTGATTTGCAACGTGTTTTTCAATGGCCTTTTTACTCTGTTTGATTAACTTTTTGGCTTTTCTTCGTAAGTCTGAAAACTTGGCCCGCTCGTTATTGTCGTCTGTGATTTTTACTCTATTATGGGCGTTCTTTTTGGCGCGTAAACAGTCGGCTATGTCTTTATTCCACCACTTGGGCTTTAAGTTTTGTGCTGAACGTCGGTTTTTTAATGGTATGCTATCTTTGACCGCTTTTGCGTACGCATTAGTGAAAAAGTTCCATTGTGTATTAATGTTAATTGTGTCTCGCAGACATTTCCAATCGGTATCTTTTAGTATCGCTCTGAGTTGGTGAAAATTAGCTTTTCTAAAGTCGGGGATTTTTTCGTAGCTGTAATTTATTTCGCTTCTATTGAAATTTATACTGAATGTGATTATGCGGTGGTCGCTATTAGTAAACTCATCACCCACGTTAATATTCGCTATCAAGTCTTCTTTTGTTGCAAATACTAGGTCAAGAACGTTATTTCCACGAGTTGGACTATTAACAAATTGGATAAGAGAGCTCTCTTGTAAGTTAGTATAAAGGTCTTGACCATAGTGAGCTGATAATGGTTCTCCCCACTTTGTTACTGGTAAATTAAAATCGCCAAGAATTACGGCCTCTTGCGTGTTACTCATCTCGTTAATTTGTTCATAGATATCACGGTCAGTTTGTACTGGTTGAGCTGGGGGTCTGTATAATAAGGCTAACAAAAGTTTCATCCCGAATTTATTTCTAATGAGTATATATAGTGTGTCTACGTTAGCAATATGGGGCTTTGATAATAGGATCGGTTTGAGGTCATCTTTAATATATAATAGTACTCCGCCTCCCCTTTTATTTGTTCGACCTTTCTCAAATATTGTATAGCCGGGAATTTTATACTCTGCTAGGAAGTCTCTGCTTTCGGTATTTAGCCACGATTCTGTTATGCCGATTATATCGTAATTTTCTGTGAAAGTTAATTCCTCTAAATCTGTAAATTTGTTATGGATGCTGCGAGCGTTAACGTAAAATACCTTTAAGCTGTTTCGGTTTATTCTGTTTATTTGTTTTACGTTACCTGACCTTGACGTACCTGGGCAGACCCGTTTTTTGTACGATGGTTGATGACCGCATCGTTAAGCAAACGTCCTAAACGGGCTGCTCCTACCTGATTCAGATGGACACCATCATCTGAGAACAACGAGTCATCAAAATAAAAATTGTCCCATGTGTTGACGAAATCGACGTTCTCCTCGTTGCAGATGTTGGCAAGTCGTCGGTTGATACTAGTAGCGGTGTTGAAGAAACGGGTGTCTGCTTGTCTGCGGGGGATGATTCCAGAAAGGATGATGTTCGTCTTTTCCTTGAACTTCGCAATCATCACTCGGTACTTGTTGAGGAGCTCTTCCGATCTGGTCTTGAAAACATCGTTGGTTCCA
This sequence comes from Petrolisthes cinctipes, assembly GCA_033782935.1. NCBI lineage: Eukaryota > Metazoa > Arthropoda > Malacostraca > Decapoda > Porcellanidae > Petrolisthes > Petrolisthes cinctipes. Next base: position 280,632 of record JAWQEG010003890.1, on the reverse strand, counting down.
ACGTGGATGACGTACGTGGTGTTGTCGGGGGCCAGAGAGAGAGGGAGGGAGAGAGGGAGTGTGAGAGTGGTGGTGGTGGGGAAGGGGGGGAAAGTGTGTGTGTGCATATATGTGTGTGAGAGAGAGAGTGTGTGTTTTGATGGTGAATGTGTGTGTGTATGAGCGACTGTTTGTATGGTGTTGGGCCTGTACAGGCTACTGGTCTGTAACATAATCAGACTATCACCACATATAATTCCATACCATATAGAAATGGTATATGAAACTGTTATTAATCATTATTTCTTTATTCCATGTAATTGTACACTATACCGCTAGGTGACAGCACCATACAGGCGAGTAACCACACCCTACCATAGAATGCTGACACCAGCGATATACCATACCCACGCCACCAAGACGGGGACGTGACGCCAGTTCAACCCACATCTTCGGTACAGTCAGACGTGAAGCCAATTATCTCGTCTTGACCTATCGAAGATAATTCTTGTGTGTACAGTACATTAAGTTCATCAAGTACATTAAGTACATTAACCATCCAGTGTAACTAAATAAACCAGTAAGATTATACTGAGTTTATTTTACCACGTGCTAATTAACTTCTCCGTAGCTCTGAGTGAATCCAACTACCTATAATACTGACTCCCGAGATTAACTACCGAGAACGCCTTCGAGACCGACTACAATATTAATCTACAATCAACAAAATACATATACAAACATTATTTATGTACTGGTTAGGTAACGCCACCTAAAACCAACCACTACAGGCCGAGCTGCTACCACTACCTGTGTATGAGAGTGTGAGAGTGGTGTGAGAGTGTGGCATGGTGTGGTGAGGGAAGGGGGTGTGTGTGTGTGTGTGTGTATGAGGGTTGGGGAGTGATATTGATTTTATACATATAATAATAATAATAATAATAATAATAATAATAATAATAATAATAATAATAATAGTATTAATTATATTTACATAATAATATTATTAATAATAATAATAGTAATAATATTAAAAATAATATTAATAATAATAGTAGTAATAATAACAATAATAATAAAAATAATAATGATAATAATAACAATAATATATTTATAATAGTAATAATGATAATAAAAATAGTTATAGTAGTAATAACATTAATCATTATTATAATAATAATAATAATAGTAATAAGAGTAGTACTAATTATAATATTAATAATATCTACATAATAATAATAATAATAATAATAATAGTAATAATAGTAATAATAATAATAATAATAATAATATATTTGTCAATTATTATTATTATTATTATTATTATTATTATATTATTATTATTCTCTCTCTCACACACACATACTCTCTCTCACACACACTATCTCTCTCTCTACCTCTCTCACACACTCTCATACACTTTTTCTCTCTCTCTCTCACACAGCACAAATTCAACCAAACCTAATATTATTACTATTACTACCTCTCTCTCTCTCTCTCTCTCTCTCTCTCTCTCTCTCTCTCCTCTCTCTCTCTCTCTCTCTTTCAGGCCACAACCTGTTGACGTCAACACAATAATACTGACTATAAAGAGTCTAAATAATACTAACTCTGTTGGCTCGGATGATATCCCACTGAAATTTGTGAAGGATGCATTATCTGTAATAGCATTTTATCTAACTTGTATTGTAAATACCTCCATAGTCACAGGTGTGTTCCCTATGGCCTGGAAGCATGCAATAGTCATACCAATTTTGAAAAAGGGAGATGTTAATAATGCCAACAACTTTCGACCTGTCTCACTTCTCCCGATTGTATCGAAAGTATTAGAAAAGATTATCGCAAATCAATTAATACATTACTTAGAAGTAAAAAAACTTTTATCAAATAGTCAGGCATGATTCAGGCCTGGGTTGTCCACGGAGACTGCTCTCACTGTCGTTACAGATGAGATCTATAACAATATGGACCACAGGAAAATATCTCTTCTAACGCTTTGTGATCTGTCTAAAGCTTTGACAGTGTTAACCACAAAATTCTTTTAAACAAATGCCTCAAAACTCAAGATTGATCCCTTCTAGTTTGAAAACTATCTAAGTAACAGAACTCAGTCTGTTCGGATTAAAAAATCCATATCAAGTAAACAATCAAGTGAGTACGGAGTCCCACAGGGTTCAATCTTGGGTCCTATTTTATTTATTATATTTGTTAATGACTTATCTGAATATGTCAAGGATTGTTTAATTGTTCAATACGCTGACGACACTCATTCTTGCACACTGGTAATGTAAGAGAACTCGACTGTCTTCTTCGGAAACTGAAGATACTCTGACAAGCATCAAGGAATATTTTTTAAGAAATGGTTTAATGCTAAATGCCAACAAAACTCAATGTATTTTCATTGGTAACAGACAACTTCTGTCACATATCCCCTCTAACATCACTATCAAGGTACACGGGGAAACTATTATTCCAAGCAATAATGTAAAAAACTTAGGTGTGTACATGGATCAATATATGCTGTTGACAAACATACAACGAACTAAGTAAAAAGGTTGTTGGCACACTAATGTTCATTAATCGTATAAGTTCCAACCTCGACAAATCCTCACGACTAATTGTTGTACAATCTTTAGTGGTCAGTATAATCAATTACTGTATCCGGATATGGGGGCACCACAGACAATAAAACGATCATGAACAAAGTCCAAAAACTACAGAATTTCTCAGCTAAGGTAGCCATAGGTGGTGCAAAAAAATACGATCATGCTACGCCCATAATAAAAGAACTAGGTTGGATAAAAGTAAACGACAAACATGAGTTGGACATGTGCACCACTGTTTTTTAAATTTTAAATGGATTTTAACCTGTTTGGTTTAAGAAATTTTCCACGACACATGAATCAACCACAGTGTAACAAGACAACAACATGGCTTATATGTACCAAAGATTAAAACAGATGCTGGTGCCAGAAGCTTGGATGCCATAGGACCCAAAATTGGAACAATTTACCAAACAATATTACTGATGCTGTCACCTTATCTTCTTTCAAAGGTAGACTTACAAAACTTCTTTTAGATAACATATCAACGACATGACAAACCATTGTTTTTAGCATAATGGCACAACTATTTTGGTATGTGATACTTTTACGCCCACTTTATATTCTTTTATTGCCATTTGTTCATTTACTACTTTATTCTTTTATACGATTTTATACTATTTTTATTACTACTTTTATCTACTATTTTATACTTTTATACGATTTTATACTTTTTATTACTACTTTTAATTTACTATTTTACACTTTCATATGATTTTGTACTCTTACATTACACTTACTTTTTACTTACTATTTTATACTTTTATACGATTTTATACACATTTTATTCCTTTTATTTCTAATTTTTTACTCCTTTATATTTTCACACAATTTTACACTCTTGTATTACCACTTTTACTTACTATTTTATACTTTTATGAGATTCTATTACTACTTTTTAATTTACTGTTTCATATTTTCGTATTTAAAGTATGTATATATTTATATCTCATTGGAAATGTACCTCATGTAAAGAATAACCACTATATCAGTGGAAATAAATATATTTGAATTTGAATTTGAACTCTCTCTCTCTCTCTCTCTCTCTCTCTCTCTCTCTCTCTCTCTCTCTCTCTCCCCTCTCTCTCTCTCTCTCTCTCTCTCTCTCTATTTATATCAATCATTATTACTATTACAAACTCTCTCTCTCTCTCTCTCCTCTCTCTCTCTCTCTCTCTCTCTCTCTCTCTCTCTCTCTCTCAATTACTATTCCTACTCTCTCTCTCTCTCTCTCTCTCTCTCTCTCTCTCTCTCAATTACTATTCCTACTCTCTCGAGACAACCACCTTGCCGTCGGTGAGAGAGCTTGTGTGATCTGTTTGAATTTGCTAGCTATGCTGGGGGACATTTAGTCCAGTTGGGTTACCATGCCAGAAAGGTAGCGTTATTAGGATCCTGACTAAGAGTTGTCAAATCTTCATGTTAATATTAAGTTTCACAACTGCTCTTCAACTGTCCTAAGAAAAAAAAAAAAAAAAAAATCTTCATCACTTTCGATATAAGTTTTTAGTGTTAAGGATCTCACCAGCTACCTTATGCCGTGTGAGAAGGGATGCTTTGGAACCTCCTAAAACAACGCCTTTTAACGCTCACAGGTTTCGAAAGGGCTGAAATTGAAGGGATCTCAGGCGTGTGGGGTACGAGTAATGGAGATGCCTCAGGACCCCCGTAGGTATTCTCTTAGATTAATAAGCCTGACCAGCTCCCTGTGACCGTTCTTAGTGCCTAAAGGCTCGACTGCTCTTTGGTGAGAGAGCTTTCATGCCTCGCTGGCTGCCAGGCCCAGTAAAAGATCTCGGATTAAGTCGTGGACATTTAGTTTTACTATTTGCTTTAAGTTTTGGCCGCGGATGGAGGATTAGTAGGGATTAGTAGGACGACGGTTACACTTCAAGCACCCCCTGTCGAAAAATCAGAGTCTCATTTATTTAGGACTCTTGTGCTACTCAGTTGGGAGCTGCGGCACGATTGGGGCCGTCCGGCCCAGGGGAGACCTTAGGGTTGGTGTGCTTGGCTCATAAGAGTTTCTGTTGGCCAGAACGACCGAAAACCTTCTGGAAGTAGGCGGATGAGACTTATGCGAGACCAAATCACATTACCCTTTCTTTTGATTATTGGTCTTAAATTGAATTAGAGCGAGATGACTGGTCCATCAGCAAGAAAATTTACATGTATCTACATGCAAGGTGTACCGCTGGTGTGAAGACTTCAGCGGGAGGAGTGCGAGCGACCTAGACTCCTCGAGTGTCTGCGACTTTTGCAAACTCGAAGGAGAGGTTGATGAAGCACATTTCACTGCTCACCGAAGGAGAACAACTCCCTAAAGGAGGAGTTCTCCGAATGAACTCACAGAGGTGTGACTGCCATGTGAGAGACAAGCCAGTCCAAGGAGCTTCTTCACCGGCAGAGCTCCACCACGGCGGTAAAGAAGAAGAGAAGAAGAAGAACAAGAAGAAGAACAACAAGAAGAAGAATAACAACAATGAAGAGGAAAAGAGACTGCAGAAGGAAAAGAGTCTGCAGAAAGTGTGATGGAAAAGAGGAGGGGAATTGGAGAAGGGAGGAAAACCAAGAAGACAGTTGAGGAGGGATTAGAGGAAAGTGAGGAATCAAATAAGAAGGAAAAGAAAATGAAGAAGGAAAAGAAGAAGAAGAAGAAGCAACCTGGAGGAAGTGACGAGCCCGGCAGAAATTCAAAACATCCTCTCGGGTTCCTCACAAGGCAATCTCATGCTCCTACCAAGGAGAGGCCTGTGGATATACACATTGTAGGTGATTCCCAGGCACGAGGGCTGCAACCCCTAATGGCAGATTGCCTTCACACTTCTGTGAAGGTGAATTGTTTGCCAGGTTGTGGCAATGCTGACCTCGACAAGGAAGCTGAGAGGATCCAAACATCAGATCTGCTGTCATTGCACTCATGGTGAGTGGTAATGACATCTACCTGAGAAATGGTAGAGTAGGCATGACCGAAGGAGTCCTCTTGGATGTGCTCGGTGCAGTAGATGACTGTGGGTTAAAACCCGCAGAAGGGTAGTTGTTGGCATGCTCCCAAGGAGAGGCCCTTTAGGGACTGCTCTGTCAAAGAACATTGCAGTAAATCAGCGCCTGGCTGATTTGTGTACTGCCGAGGGGGTGTTCTTTGTGGACCCCTACACCTCACTCTTTGGTAGAGACGACCTCTACCAGAGGGATGGCACACATCTCTCACCAAAGGGGAAAGAAGTGCTTTCCAAATTAATGGAAGATGCCGTCCGACGATGTCTCAGGAGCACTCGACTGAGCGTGGAGGAGAGCCCTCGTCGCTATGCTAGAGTGACCCCAGAGAAGACATTCGCTGAGATCCTGAAGAAGGATATCCCCAGCACTACCCAAGGCAATGACCAAACGGGAAACGGAGAGTATAGGGAGCCCTGCAGTTGGGGGTTCACTGAAGGCTCTATTGTTCAACGCCAGGTCCATCCGAAACAAGTTTTTGGAACTGCGGGACCTCGTTGCAACAGAGAAACCCGAGATGGTGGGCCATAACGGAGTCATGGTTGAGAACCTCAGACAGAGATCTTGAAGGGGAATTCGTGATTCCAGGCTACCAACTCTTCCACAAAGATAGGGAGGACAGAGGGGGTGGTGGTGTGCTGTTGTATGTAAAGAACTCTATCTAATCGGTGACCTGCAACATCACATCGAACCACGAGCTCCCTTGGAGTTGACCTAGAAATAGGCACTGCAAAATACAGAACCCTAGCCTGCTTTATAGACCCCCTGGACAACTCAATGAGATGGACAGGGACCTATACCAGTTGCTGGGTGAACTAGTGGACGGCAGGGTGTGCATCCTTATGGGGGACTTCAACACACATGTTGACTGGGAACCAGAGAGCCCTCTGCCGAGAACACACCACTCTTGGAGTTTGTAAATGATGAATTCCTCACTCAATGGTAAGGGAGCCAACAAGAGTGCTAACATACTCGACTTGGTCCTCACCTCCGAGGATGACATCATTCAAGACCTCTCTGTAAACGAAGAAATAGGTGGAAGCGACCACAAGCTTATAAGATTTTCAGTTAGGTCCCAAATATGGAGACCGTGACCCGGTGCATAGAAAATTAGACATAGGGAGAGCGAACTTTGCAGGTCTTCGTGAAGGCGTTGCTGAAATGGAACTAGAGGAGGGAGAGAGTGCTGATGATCTGTGGAGGTCATTCTTGTCTTCCTTCATGGAACTTCAGTCGCGCTTTATTCCTCTGAAGGGAACAGGTCAGAAGTTCATTCAACCGAAGTGGTTTAATCGGGAAATCCGTAACCTACTAAGGGAGAGGAGAACTGCGTATTGTCGAGCGAAGGCATCTGGGACTTTGACGGTCATAGAAGACTGAATCGAAACGTGAAGTCCAAAATAAGGCTGCTAAGCGTGCTGAGGAGGTATGTGTGGCTAGACTCTGCAAAGAGAACCCCAAGGAGTTTTTCAGTTCTGTGAATGGCCGTAAACCAATCCGACGCAGGATCGGTCCCTTGGTGAATGAGGATGGAGCATTGATGCACTCTGATGCAGAAAATGCTAACCTCTTAAATGAGTACTTCTCTTCAGTGTTCTCTGAGGAGAGTGGTCCCATTCCCGAACCTTTGGACTCCTTCAGTGAGAAGTTGGAGTCAATGGTCTTCACCAAGTAGAAATCGAGAGAAAAATAATCGAATTAAAAGCAAACAAGTCCCCCGGTCCGGATGGGTTCTTACCTAGAGTGTTGAAAGAAGTGCATGGTGAAGTATCACGGCACCTGTGCATGGTCTTCAACAGGGTAATCCAGATTGGATGCGTTCCTAGAGACTGGCGTGAGGCAGAGGTGACTCCTATCTTCAAGAAGGGAGATGCTAGCCAACTGTCAAACTACAGACCCATCAGTTTAACCTCGATAGTCTGTAAACTCATGGAGAGCATCATGGTGGACAAAATAACAGCACACTTAGAATCAAATTTGCTACTGAGGGGTTCCCAGCATGGGTTACGGCAGCACCGGTCGTGCCTCACAAATCTGGTGGAATTCTTCCATTTTGTTTTCAGTGAGCATGATCGGGATAAAGCGGTCGATGTTGTCTACTTAGACTTTCAGAAAGCCTTTGATAAGGTACCCAACCGCCGCTTCCTTCGGAAAGTGCGTGCACTGGGCATAGACGGAAATGTGGCAAATTGGATAGAGAACTGGCTAAGTGACAGACGGCAGCGGGTGGTAGTGAATGGACAGGCTTCAGAGTGGGTGCTCGTTACTAGCGGTGTTCCCCAAGGTTCTGTTCTGGGACCACTACTGTTTATCATCTATGTTAATGACATGGATGGTGACATGGTTGCCAGATTTCAAATTCGCCGATGATACTAACCTTGGTATGAATGTCGCGAAAGAAGGAAATATACTACCCGCTTACAAGAAGATCTTAGGAAGATCGGGGAGTGGTCTGACACGTGGCAAATGCCATTTAACGTGAACAAATGCAAAGTTATGCATATAGGCCACAGAAACCCCCGAACAGAGTATAACCTTAAGGGCAATGCTCTCGTAAGCACTGATACTGAGAAAGACTTGGGTGTAACTATCACCAGCGACCTCAAGTTCTCAAAGCAGTGTATTGAGGCTGAGAAGAAAGCCCAAAGGATGTTAGGGTACATAAAGCGACAGTTTGGATACCGAACAAGGAGATAGTACTTTGTCTGTACAATTCCCTTGTCCGACCGCATCTGGAGTATGCAGTCCAGTTTTGGAGTCCCTTCTTACCGAAAGGATATCGCGAGATTGGAATGAGTGCAAGCCAGGGCAACCAAACTTACACCCTCTCTTAGACACAAGAGCTATAAAGATCAGTTGATAGAGCTCGACCTGTTCTCTTTGGAAACCCGGAGACTGCGTGGTCAGCTTATCGAAGTGTTTAAAATACTACGAGGCTTTGACAATGTAGACTACAGGGACATTTTCCAACTCAGTGAGGCACAACCAGGAATCATGGCTACAAACTTGAACTGAAGCGATACAACCGTGATCTGTGTGGTAAATTCTTTACATACAGCATCTGCGGTACTTGGAACGCGCTTCCTGCTGATGTAGTCAACAGCAACTCTGTGGATCAGTTCAAGTCCAGATTAGACAAAGAGCCTTAAACCACCGTCTAGGTGTTTAAGCCGTTGTGCGAGTGTTCCTTGATCGTTTCACATGACACATTCGAGGACGGTCGCCTACTTGCGCAACTAAACCCACAGGTACCCTCTTTGTATGGATCGTAAGGTCCCCTAGGGTACTTCTTTTCCTTGTAACTCCTTGTAACTCTCTCTCTCTCTCTCTCTCTCTCTCTCTCTCTCTCTCTCTCTCTCTCTCTCTCTCTCTCTCTCTCTCTCTCTCTCTCTCTCTCTCTCTCTCCTATCGTTGTTAGGCTATACAAGACATCAATTTTTAGAACTCTCTGCTGTTGGGAAAACTGAGATGTAATTTTCCTCAACACTTATAGTTGTAGGGAAACCTGAGATTTAGTTTCCCTCAACTCATATGTTAATAGGTACAACTATAATTGATAGGTGTACTTTCTCACAATATCCCCGGAAGAATATGCACACCCCACCAGTAGCAGTAGGGCAGGTTATCACCAGTAAAGATGGGCCTCCAACGGTAAAGATGGGCTAGGCTGTCAATAGACATCAGCAGCAGTGGCAAAATACCCGAACCCATCAGTAGCATTGGGCCAGGCTGATATTCAGTTTAACAACCGTTTATACCCTCTCCTCCATGTCACATCACATCACAGTGGCATGCTTAACTTCTAACTTTTCCATCATCTTCGATTGGGATATAGAAAACCTTGTGGCTTTCTATGCTTCTAAAACTCAGTTCCTTAACCTAGCAACTCGTACTAATCATCCAAATGACTATATCCTTAAATTCACTAATACGCAACTCAATATTATTTGAGACTCTCTCTCACAATCTCTCTTGGAGAGATCATAATAACTCTCTAGCTAAAGCTGCCTCATAGAGGTTAGATATGTTGTGCAGATTTCATGAATACTTCAACCCTACTCAGTTACTGCCCATCAACAGGGACTTCCTTTGTATTGGGTACGGCTTTTATGTGGGGGTTGCTCAACCTTAAATCACTCACCACACCTCTTAATCTTTAACTGGTACTCTGAGTCTTTCATATACATAATTGGTCAACTCTGGGACACTTTATTTCCATTAATCTTTACCCCTTATTAGAACTTATGCTCCAATGTTTCTAGTCATCTCGAACGAAATTGGACATGATTTAGGACGTTTCACTTTTTTGTTTTACAGATGAGAAATGAAAAAAAAAAAATTGGTGGTGGAGATATACTGGCATTGATATTCAATGTATTCTGATAGACTGCCCACTCTAATCATACATAGTTAAAGATGTACTGTGAGTACCTTTAGATAAAAACAGCACTTAGAATTATCTTCAATTATCTGTCAATGGAAAAGAATTAACTTAAATACAATTATCGAGTACGATACACTTCTTGATCGGGATACAATACACTGGCGAAATGGATATTTTAATATGAAATATACAAGTATACCTTAGTATAATACAGCAACTTAGAGAAGCTTATTTAACACAAATTATACAGTAAACTTCAAAATAAAAATAAAAATAAAAATAATGCTTGAAAGAAATAGATTATATAATGGCATTCATGAATTCCCAACCAGTGAGGAAATAAGGTAAATAGAACTGAAAGAGGTCCATACAATATTTTACACCCAAGTCATTAATAGTATAAATATTTATTTTTATTTTTAAGTGAATTTGTGAAAATGACGGAAAATTTTGATTTAGAAATGATCAATTTTATCATAGACCATTTTAGAAATAGTAGGCCTATAGGTTGATTGCGTAGTAGTGAGTTAAGTTAAGGTAAAACTAAGAAGATTACATTAACTTTAACTTACTACTATACAATAACCAATCAACCTATACTATTTCTAGAATGGTCTGTGATAAGACTGATCATTTTTAAACCATAGGAGGAGGGTGGATCATGCCAGCTGCAGGAAAATTTCTCTGTTTTAGGGAATTTTGAAATCGACAAAGATAAATTATATAAGGATTGTTCAAGAGTTAACAGGTAAAATCTGGCAGCACTGGCCGCATGACCCCTCAAGAACTGAATCTCGGTAGACTTCTCGGTAGTTCTGATAGAAAATCCAGTAGGTTTGCCCCAATTCTCGAAATCGTTCGGAATATCGGCAGATTCATCAAAAATTCAGTAGATCCGCCGATTTCTCGGTATGTCTGGTAACACTGAGGTTTTGAGCCCCTTAATGGAAGACAATCCTATTCCCATCACCTCCAGATTACCCTAGCTCACCCAATCCCCTTCTTGGTCCTCTCAGTGAGAAGCGAAAAAGAGGCTGCCTGTCCGGGTGGGATGATGCCTGGCAGGCAACTAGATGGGCAGCTACAGTAATGTGAGAGGACCTTAGTAACATCACCCAGAATCTATTTAACCAGTAATTGTTATTTCACACTCTGTTTAATACCCATGTGAATTGTCTATATAATGAATATATTAGTCTCCTTTATTGCAGGATTTTTCCTGGCGATCTCTCTTGTCAATGTTGTTCCCCAATCACCTGTTCCTGCTTTTACTTGTAGCTTCTTACAATGTTATACATCCTCCTTTCAAATGACCTTTATACAAGTTTTCACCTTGGTCCTGTCCAAGGAAAAGTTTTTTACGTTTTTTTAACACTTAAACCGTGGATGACTACATAAGTCGACACTACCAACAAGTGTGGATATCCGCGGGTGACGACAAAAGTCGATAGTGCAGTTTTTAAATTTGTACGCCCACTGACATACATAACCCTCTAAGCGCGGGCCTTCTGGCTTGTGCCATCTATGTATCCCGAGATCTTTTGCCTGCCTCGAGCTCAAAATTTAAACAAAATATTTGACAGCTAATGGCATGCAAACACTTATGATATATGATTAAATGATACATAATATTGAAGTGCAAACCTTTAGCTGTCTCCTGATGTAGCCTACTTCTGAAGACTAAATGTACATCTGCCGTATGAGTAGCCAGCTCAGTATAACCACAACTCAAAGCACACTTTTACACTCCCCTGACTATTTTAAGTACGTTTTCATGCTCTGATTTCGTCATAAAATGTGTCAGAAACACGTTTTTCAACACAATATGAAATATTAGGTAACTGTCATATTTATGTATAATCGCAGACCATGAAAAGGCTACCCCCTCTGCTGACCCTTAGACGAGGCCTGGGGTCTTTCTGGATGATGGCTCAGCCAAACTATGACGGGCAACACACGCACGAACATACTCCACGAACACTCTAGGAAAATAAGAAACAGCAGAATTAGTAATGAAACAAAACAGTTACTATTCAGATTACGTAGTTCCTCTTATCTATATATGCAGATTTTATCTAATACAAAGAGAATGAAATAAAGAATACGTCTTACAATTTACAAATCGGCGTCTGGAATGTAGGGAAACTTTTCTTCGATTCATGATTACACCTTTGGCTACCGTCCACCGTGGCAGGTTGCTAGGATGCAGGGTGAGCCTCCCTTCACTGAGTGTCGCTTGTGTTGAGCGCCTCGTGCTAACACTATAGAGCACTATTGCCTGGCCTGCCCCACTGTCCGACACTTGCTGCCCCGGGGCCTGCCACTTGATGTGGTTTGTGGACACCTGCTGAATCACCAGGTTCTGGAGGAACTTCTGGTATGCCACCCTCGTTTTGGTTGATTTAAATAGGTCATAATGTAAATATTTGTCTGTATGATTGTGCTCCATTCTGTTATGTTTTCGTGATGTGTGTGTGTGTGTGTGTGCGTGTGTATGTGTGGTTGTAGTCATTGTTTTCTCATGGGTCCCGCCTAACAGTATGTATTGTTGCCTGCCTGTTGATTGACGCTACGGAGCAAATAATTAAAAAAAAAAAAAAAAAAATTACTACACCTCTGCGGTTCACCTCTATTTTGTAAATAAAGCAGCAGCTCAGATGATTCGTATTTTTAGTTTAATTTCCTGAAACATCTATCTTATCACGTATTGGTTACATATTTTTACGATTTACCTAATCATTTGAGTATATTGGTATATAATACTGAGGTCTATGAAACCAAGGATTTGGCCTCTCTCGATAAAAATATGATAAATGTAACATGACGCATTGGTTACGAAGCCATAGCCAAGACTCCAAGAGGGTTCTTGGAGTCTGTTCGTGCATGTGTTGCCTGTGATAGTTTGGCTGAACCATCATCCAGTAAGACCCCAGACCTCGTCTCAGGGTCTGCAGAGGGAGTAGACTTTTCATGGTCTTCGATTGTACATATATGGTAATTAACGCACAAGCGGAACACTGAAAATACATCCTCACATACCGACAGCTATTCCTACACTGACAAAACCAGGCAGGTGAGACTTGTAGGAACTACTAAGCGCGCACACTCTGTGATGTGAACCTAATTAACCATTAATTCGCGGGTGTAGCAAAATTTCAACACTAGCAATAAGTGTGGAGCACGGAGGGTGTAGCATCATTCGACATTTTAGTTTTTTAAATTTGCGCAGTCCCAAACAAGCTAGGTTCGGAGTGGGAACAGTGAGGGTGTCAGCCCTCCTGGTCGCATAAAAACACTCTCTAACTAGGTTCATGCCCTCACCGTTTACTGCTGGGCCAAAATCGTAGCGGTTGGAAGGAGAATAACGGTTGGGTTATAACGATAAAACCAACCATGGGATAAAATTGGAAATATTCTCATTCTCTTTCCCAGCTTAATTAACCTTAATAGTATTCAACCTAACCTAACCAAACCAAGACCTAACCTAACCTAACCTAGCCGAGCGCGTGCATGTACTGGGTTGGAGAGTGTTTCTATGCCTCCCGGTCCCAGCCACCACCAGTTAACCATACTCGAACAGTGAGAGTAGAAGGACATATTTACATTACTCATCTTTTCCTGTAATTACCATATATGTACACTCTCCCCAAAAAGTATCGGCATTGCTGGCTAGATCCTGCTGAGAAAAGATCGAAGCTACCTGTATGACTGTACTGTGAGGTTGGTATTCCTGCTGGCAATGAGTTGACTCTCATTTCTGTACTAACGTGAAATCCTCTAACATACATAATTCATACATTAGGCAAGTCGTGGAGTAAGAGTTATGTGATTTTAATGATTGATGGTTTTGGGGGAGGGGGAATTTACTGAATTATTGAATATAATGAGAATGATAACATCAGAGAATAAAGTTACCAAATCGGATAGTATTTTGTCTTAAATATAATGCAGTTATAGCATAGGGTAGGATTAAGTAGGCTTATGCTTTTTCTTCTCATACTTCTAAATAAGGTTTTGTAAAGTAACACAAACAGACATTGCCCTCTCCAGAAAGTAACGTGTATAAACAAACATGTGAAGAAATCAACACCTCAAAGCTTCACTCGATAATCTCGGGGCCTCAGTCTCAGGCCACGATTGACGGCTTCCTGTCCCGAGGTAGAGGTATATAAAAAATAAAGAAAAAATAAAATAAAATAAATAAAAAGAAAGATAGCGTTATATACCATTCGGCAACTACGGTGCGGATTAGCTGAGTTTTCAGCATTAGAAAGGAGCATATCTTACAATAATATTGAAATTTCTCTAATAGGTAAAGAAATGCGAATATGTTTCGATTTGCATCCACTATAGTTTCTCTGACTCATGAAGCAATACGAATATGCATAATTGGCAACTGATTGGCAGGAATACCACTATCTATAAGGTTTCAAAGCAATGTACCATAATGCTACATTTATTGTCGTTTTCGTTCATGCGTTTTAATGCCGATACTTTTTTGTGAGAGTGTACAGTCTCCTCCACTGCCAAGTTCATCACTCCAGCATTGTCAATGTTTGTATCCCACAAGGTGTGAACCTCCAGTTTCGACTCTCATATCCGAAACACATGCCAGGAGTAAATCGGGGCGATGGTAATGGAGGGGTGTAGGCCTGGGAATTGTGTGGTGCATGTTTTACGGAGGAAAGTTAGCGAGAGGAGTGTAAGCAGTAATGCTGTACTAAATTATATGTCAACTATATAAATCTGTTACATAACAAACATGACATTGGTAGACCACAACATTGTGATGGTTAGTAAAGTCATTAGTTATTGCTTGTTATCAGTATATTATGCTCTCAAATGGTAAAAGAAATGCTGGGCTGGTGAGGCAGTAGCTATACTCCTTTTACGCTAACTTGGCCTAGTAGCCACGCCCCCTTGATAGCTGATTGGTTGATTTATAACTGTTCGTGTCGCTTCCCTTACATTGACATTGAATATGTTTACATCCTTTTCCTTTCTCTAATATTGATGCAATTTAGGAACATTAAAATATAAACGATTTTAAACATCAGTTGCTATGCAGTTCTACAGAAAGGATGGTAAGCTGGTAAAATTCCTAAATATATATCTTCAGAAGTCGTAACTAACATCATCACATACACGTTCGGACATAGCCTACTCAATATATCTTTGTTTTGTAGTCAATATAAACTATTGAGAAGCTGATGGAACAACAAACAGCAAACATTATCTAGTAAACTACACCATGCACACTCTACTTATAGTCCAAGTCCTTATATAACTGAAAAAAACTCGAAAAATAGATGGGTATAGTGGGGAGGTTGTAATGCCAGCGGAACAGCTGTCCTGCCCAGGTCAATAGGCAGACAACAGTACACAAGGGAAGCCGGGACTCACGAGAACCCAATGACCACACACACACACACGTGCACACACACACACACACATCACGAAAACATAACAGAATAAAGGACAAGCACACAGACAAATATTTACATCATGACCTACTAAAATCCACCAAAACGAGGGTGGCGCACCAGAAGTTCCTCCAGAATCTGATGGTTCAGCAGGTGTCGACAAACCAAATCAAGTGACAGGCCCCGGGGCAGCAAGTGTCGGACAGTGGGGCAGGCCAGGCAATAGTGCTCTATAGTGTTAGCACGAGGCGCTCGACACAAGCGACACTCAGTGAAGGGAGGCTCACCCTGCATCCCAGCAACCTGCCATGGTGGCCTGTAGCCAAGCCTCAAGCGAGCAGAGACTACATTGTGCCTCCGAACCATGAGGCCTCGACGATGGTAGGAATATTTGTGATGGCAGACAGACTCGTAATGGGTGATGGAG
The DNA here is from genome assembly GCA_033782935.1 of Petrolisthes cinctipes. Lineage (NCBI taxonomy): Eukaryota > Metazoa > Arthropoda > Malacostraca > Decapoda > Porcellanidae > Petrolisthes > Petrolisthes cinctipes. The sequence goes on along the minus strand of JAWQEG010003890.1, from coordinate 264,819 downwards.
ATGCTGAAGGGCCTCTCTGCATCCCTGCATCGCCGTACAGGGAGGAGAGCGGCGGAGCGAACTCTATATAGGTAACATGTCAGGGAGAGAGGACGTCCAACACCACGAGGAAGCAGATGGCAGGCTTCCTTTGCGAGTCTGTCAACTGTACCATTGTGACGTAAACCTAGATGGGATGGCACCCATAAGAATTTGACAGTCAAGTTACGATGACGCAATAAGGCCAAAAACGATAAAATCTGCTGAATAACAGTAGAGTGTGTGGGCTGAACACTAGAGAGGGAATGAAGGGCAGGTTTGAAGTCACAAAAAATGGCAGCATTCACTCCACGTTGACAAACAACACTAACAGCATCTAGAATGGCATACAGTTCACACAATGTTGAGCTAGAGTGGTTACAGAGACGACGGCCAACCCAGCCCCCTGGAGGTGACTCCAGGTCAGGCGAGAAACCGGCACAACCTGCTGTACCATACACCTGAAATGAGCCATCAGTGTTGAGGCACTATGGATCTGTGATGGAGGACGTCACTGTTTCTATGTGTTCCAGAGCCAACTGCCGCTGTAGAGAAGGCAGCTCCGACTTGGAAGTAGGTGTAAAGCTCACATCAGGTGTTGGTAGCATCCATGGAGGGGGCCCTGGGGGGACGTCTGCAAGCATTATATATATATTAAGACTACGGAGCATAGAGGAAACAGACCATATAAGAGTACGTCCAGCAGGCAGTATGGCAGGGACAGGGGAGTTTGGTCTAAGAGAAGTCCTTACTAACTGAGTGTAATGGGGTGAAAGATGTGGAAAATGGAGGCACTTGACAGTGAAGCAAGTAACATTACAATAAATTCTCTCGAATAATGGGGGAAGATGCAACTCACGCTGCATGTTCACTATCCTGGTCGACATTGGACAGCCGAGAATTATTCTCATTGCTCTATTTTGAAATGTTTCTAAAGTTTCCAGAATAGCCCTAGGAAGTCAAAGCAAGGGAGAGGTATTCAACAACTGAACGAATAAAAGCAATATAGATTGTCCTGGCTACTGGGATCGAGATGCCCGAGGAGTTGTTAGGGAGCCATTGAAGGGGTGTAAGTCGGCGCTGGAGACGACCCAATAAGTCCTGGACAACGGGATGGTCTTGAGGTCTGGCAGGGACAATCGGCCAAATATTGACTGGCGCGCCCAGGTAGCGATACTGGGAACACATGGGAATGACAGTCCCTCCAATGGAAAGCATAATGACGATCGGAAAGATGATCGTGGCGAGAAAGGAGTTTTTGAATTTTGCAGTTGACAATAAATTGAAAACTTGGAGATAGTTGGAGGGTTGGGAGTGGCCACCCTTCTTCGGAGCAGGTGAATATTCTGCTCTTATCTGGGGAGACAATAATGCCACAGTGAGAGGAGGCCACAGAGAAGGAGTCAAGAAACCGCTGGAGATCCCTTGGTGAGGTAGAATGAACACAGATATCATCATCATAGCACGTAATCGAAGTTCCAGGAATATCAGGGAGAGAAGTGAGCAACCGATGCATCAGAATATTAAATAACAATGGCCTGAGAACACCCCCTTGAGGCATACCAAGATGAAAACTGCGCAAAGGGCTGAGTGCACCACTGAAAAACACACAGGAGGTCCTGTTACTCAGGTAGCCCCGAATCCACTGTAGTAGATTACACTTTATCCCAAAGTCAACCAGTTGATCCAAAATGACGTCTCTATTAGCAACATCGAAGGCACTTCGAAGGTCAATGAAGGGCACCACACTGTCACTGGAAAGGCGAGAGTACAAGTCGACTAGGCAGTGATGTGTGCTCCGCTGGGGAAGAAAACCAAACAGCCATGGAGAAAGGCGATCCTGCAATCTGTACATGAGACGATTGAGTAAGATTCTCTCCATAACCTTACAAAAACAGGAAGTCAGGGAAATAGGCCTGATCTTTGCAGTGCCGGGCTTAGGGATGGGTATTATTGTGCTGCTGGTCCAGGCTCGTGGTACACAACCATCACGAAGACAAAGATTGTACAGTCGAAGTAGAGGGTTCCCAGGAACTTGTTGAAGTAGGCGCAGCACAACATAAGTAATACCATCATCATCAGGGGAAGAAGCTCTACCCCAAGAGAGAGCACGTCGCAACTCCTCCTCAGTTATCTCCTCTGCATCATTGTCATCATCTTGTAACAGAGCAGACATTAGACGTAGCCGATGGACAGCAGCACGGGAAGCGAGTTCATCTTGTATGTGGATGGGTAGATTGGCTGGGGTAGATTGTTCTGACCAGGCATCGACAAGTTGTTTGGCATAGTCGGCAGGAGTGTGATGACGAGCAGTTGCCGGTGTCTTTTTAACAACCCGACGGATGAGGTGCCACATAGAAGCCACACTTGTTTGCTGGTTGATGCTGTCCGTGAACCGCTGCCAAGACTCAGTGTGAGCACACTCCTGCAGGGCAACTAAAGCGTCCCTAGACATCTAGTAACGATGGAGTAGGTCAGGGGTTGGGTTGGCTTGAAACAATAGGCCATCACGTTCAGCCTCCTCCTTTGCCTCCTGTATACGTGCATCCAGCGTCCAGGAATGGGCAGTATGGCGATGCTGGAGGTGTGGATGGGAGACATATAGCCAATAAAAGTCATGAGAAGAAGATACAAGATCAGAGTACAACTGTTCAGCTGATGATATGTCAAATGTAGGAACTACATGGGCCATAAATAAGATGTAAGTCGGGCAATATTTAGGGGGCACAGAAATACGCAAACGAGTGGCTGAAGCACCTGACCCAGCAGATAGAGAATAATGAAACTGAAGAGCGATGTGATCAGAGAATAAGTCTGGCACGGAGAAGCACTGGACCTGAGATGCTATCAGGCCAGACGAGAGGATGTAATCCAGAGTACCTCCCCGGCAATGAGTGGCACCGCCAGTGTCCCAGCGTGTCAGATGATGCTTGCAGATGTATGAAAGGAGACGAACACCATTACGATTATAGAGCCAGAACCATCACCCAAATCAGAATGCCGAGCATTAAAATCTCCCATATACACCATACTACGCACTGTTGGAGAAGGAAGAGCCTCAGGAGTGAGTCTAGCTGGGGCAGAATAGACATTACATAGTTGGAGTACTCCATTCCCAGGTAGAACCTCAAATAGCTGAAAGGTCATGTCAGGATCAGTGGAGGTACGGAGAAGGCGATGTGGCAAGGAGCTATGTATGTAAGTCAGGAGACCATTCCTTACCAGGTGAACATATGGCACATAACCTGAGAGAGGAGGAGCTTGCCCAGCAGCAACATAGGCCTTGAGTTGAGTGAGCTTAGCATAACTGGTGATGCCACATACATTCCAGGAGATGACATCCAGCCGGCAATCACTAGCGAACTCTGTATTTGGAGGTAGAAGTCCGGTGAGTGGGGGCAGATGAGCGACCTGGAGAAGAAAATGGACCAGGAGAAGGGACTGACTCGAAAAGCTTTTCAAGGCGAGGTGCAACAGTATCCATCTTTTCGGTAAGGGTAGTGACAGTTGAGATGATGGCCTGCTGAGCCTCGACCAAGGTGGAGAGTTTGGAGTCATTGGCAGCCTGAGCGGCAACTAGCCCATCAATGCTGGCTTCAAGGGCAGAAAAGCAGTTTTCGAGAGCCGTACATCATGCCATGAGGGTAGCAACAGGCTTGCGGAGGGCCAGGTCTGGAGGAGAGGCAGGGCTGGTAGGAGGAGCAGACTGGGCAGGTGGTGGTGGTGGTGGTGGCGGAGGCGGAGCAATAGTAGAGACACGAGCCTGGACCTGACGTTGAGTACATCCATGCCACACGGTAACCCCTGGCTGAAGGCATCGTAGACACTTCCATCGAGACGTATCCTCAGGAGGTGAAGGCTCAGAGGTGGAGGCAGCAGGACGTGATGGTTCACCCCTGACAGGACACTTCTTGGAATCATGGTCGGCAGCACACCATGCACACTTCGGCCTGGCAGAACAGTACCGGGAGATATGCCCAACTCCCCAGCACCTGTAGCACCAAGGCTGGCCATTATGAAGTTTCCTCACCTCACTCGGTGGAAGACAAGGGAGGAAATCAAAGGAAATCTCATTTGGAGGTGGATCGGGTTGACTCTAGACAACAACAATACGGCTAATGGGGGAACCATCTTGGAAAAAACGACGGGCAGAGTACACACCAGGGTATCCTTTGGCAAGTTTCGGGTCAACATCAATAGGAAAACGGGTGAGGATGTAGCTGGGGAACTTACGAGGCTTCTCGGGTGAGTCTTCAAGAATGAGAGGCAGAGATAAAAATTCACCAGCCTTTACTCTATCAATGATGTCCTGACGCTTCCTAGAGATGTAGACAAACCGGGAGGTGACAGCAGCCATCTTGACTTCAGCTAGTTCACACTGCAGCTGGAAGGCCCTGTTGATATCAGACAACCAACGCAGATTTGTGTCCGTAGATGGGTTTCCAGAGAAGGAGAGTTTGACATAGGCATCTCTCGGGGCAAAAGCAGGAAGGTTGGACGAGAGCAAGGAGTTGGTATACAAAGAAAAAACACCAGGGTGAGGCAGAGAAGGTACGTCGTTCACAGTTGAAGCACCCTTGGCAGTCTTGGCAGCTGGAGGCAAACAGTCCACATCATCGGAATCCTGCGAGGAGTCGGACGAGGCATCAACGGGTCGCTTGGTAGAGGTTGAGGAGGTGGAAGGCTGTAACCTGAGCTGCGGAGTGACCGAGGAGAGGGGGGGAGGGTTGCGAGAAGGTAGCTCAGGCTAGTGATCCTCAATTGGAGACTCGTCTTCCTCCGACATTGCCAAGTCGGCCTCCAAGCAGGAATCCGCACTCTCCATCAGGCCAGGCAAGGCCTAGATGAAAAGCAAACAACAACACAAACAACTAAACACTCAATCAGCCAGGGACACACACACACACCCACACACACACACAGACAATCACAACAAAACTATACACAGAACCACAACAGACAAACAACACCAGCAACACCACAGAAACAACAACACACAAACAAGAACTCACAAACAATACAAAAAACACACAAACAAGAGCTCCAATATAACCCAAACAACAACACAAACGAGAATGGAGGCAGAGCGCCACGAGTACATCCACACTCCACGAGTTCTTGAGCGAGACTGTCGAAATATGTGATTTATGTTTCGATCCTCACCCAATCTATCTATGATCACAAAGTAATGTGACAATACAGGTTGTGAAAGGTTCACTATATAATGAAAAATATATAATGAATTATCTTTAGTCGGAACTGTCAAGAAACAACTTTTAATGAAAACTGTCAGTACACCAGTACTACTGTTTAAATGTTCAACAAATGTTGGACATTATTGTAACTGACAAATCTGCGTCATCGTCACAAAATAAATACCATATTAATATGCAATGTCTAACTTGAAGGAACGAGCTTATCTTGACTTGTGGCGACTAATGGTGGTGTAGAATGTTATAGCAACACGGTGACGTGCTTAAATTCCACACGAGAGATATTATTCTTACCTGCAGTAACTATCATTATCATTATGATGTAGAACATGAAACAAAAACTCCACCAAATGTTACTATTATCTTTGACCTATATTGAGCATTCATAAAAATAGCACCTAGCCAAGACTTCTGCATTACAGTTTACAACTAGTTCCCTACCCTGCCTCCATAGAACACCACACACAAGCGCCAACCACCCCTCAATCAAACTCCCACTGACATAAATTATATTGTTATGTGTTTCGGATACTAAAGTCGACGACAATGGAGGTTCACACCTTGTGGGTTAAACACATTGACAAAGCTGGAGTGATGAACGCGGCAATGGAGGAGACTGTACACTCGTGATACGTAGTTTCTGACCAGAGACGAAACGCAGGCACCACACATAGCCTATGCTGCTTTTTTTTTTTTTTTTTTTCCCCTGCCTATCGACCTTGGTGTTGGTCATTAAGGCCTTTTTTTTTCTTTTTTTTTTTTTAATTCTTTTAATTTTTAATTTCAACTTTTTGCATATTATTTTATGCATTTATTATTATTATTATTATTATTATTATTATTATTATTTTTATATTGACGTGGTGGGGGGGCTTGCGTGTCTCTGAGACCTGGCGAGCTAGACTAGAGGGGGCTCCGGCCCCTACTCTGCCCCGATTTCGGGGAGAGAGGGCTTCCCATGCTAGTAAGGTCGCCAGTGAGAGACCAGACTAAATGGTTCCCATGCATTAGGCTGCCAGTACGGGCCAACAACGCTGCCCTCCGGAGGGACTGCCCTCTAGGGGCCGTCCTATGTTGGATGGTTGGGTGTCTGGGCCGGGAGATGTTGGGGAAGGGGGTCTCAGCACCGTCGTGGGCAAACTTTCGAGCCATTGGGGCTGCATTTTAAAACGAGTGGCCCCGTGGGGGAAGAGGTACCCCGCCCGCGGCGACCAGCGCTCGGTCCCCTCATCTGCCCCGTAGGTAGTAGCTCTTGGCTCCTGGGGCCAAAAACACCAAATCAATGATATATGGATACAGAAAAGCCCCAATCTCTTCCTCGAGCGGTGGTCGACCAGGCCCTCGAGACGTCACTCTCTGGTCGTAGTAAGATGCAGAAAGCTGCAAATAAGAATAGACCTAGCAGGTCGGGTGTTGGGTTGAAGAGCCCTGTTAGCGATTCTGACACGTTAATGTTAACGAATATACTCGCATCCTTTTCCTATGGCGCTATCCACTCCATTTTTAAGTGTTTTGGAGTAGTCCTCCGAATCCGAATCACATATGACAGTGATTGTAGGTCTAATCGGTGCTATATTACTTTCAATACATTTGAGGCAAGAGATTCTCTGACGGTGGGGGATACTCATTGTAAAGTTCAGATGATGCGGTCCATCAATGTAGTTGACAGTGACAATGACTACTGCCCTAATATATTTGATGACTCTACAGAGCATGTCCCAAAGGAACGTCGGGTTCCTACACCTTTTTGGTTTGTGGCTTACTACAGAGAGGGACGTGGTAACCTTATCCATGCTTTCCGGTATCTGGAGAAAGAAATTGGATTATTACCAATGGGCCATATAAAGAAATATGGTAAGGGCGTTTTGATCAGAGCCAAAGATCTTACACAGGCCATGATGCTCCTCAATCTCCCCTGTCCTTCTGATAGCATGTTTGAATCTATTAAACCACATCGAACATTTAATTATAGCAAGGGGCGTATATATAATGAGGACCTGTATGAATTCTCAGAAGAGGACATTCTCGCTATGTGCCCAGACAGTGTCCAACGAGTAACGAAGATGAAAGGCAGTAAACATATGATCATCCTCACTTTATATGGCTCGCATATCCCAGATCGCATTAACATTAACCCCACCTCATTTGAGGTGAAGCCTTTTGTTGAGCGTCCCCTACAGAGTTTCTGTTGTTATGAGTTTGGTCATGGGAAGAGGAACTGGAACAACCGTTCCCGGTGTGGTAATTGTTCTGCTCTTGACTCACATCTTACTTCTGAGTGTCGGTCAGAGAGTTACTGCTTTTACTGCAGAGATGCTCACCCCTTGCGTTCTCGCCAATGTAAGATGTACCTAATTGAGCAGGATAACCTCCACTTGGCTAATACTCAATTCATTAGCATGGGTAGTGCCAGACGGCAACTCAACTTCATGCGACAGAAGGATGATGGTGTGAAGACATACGCCTCCTCCCTTCGCCCTAAATTGGTTGCAGCACCCTCTCAACCCTCTCAAAAGGCAGCTGCTTTTTGCTCTAGTGAGAACGTTTCTAAGGTTACTCTACATAATAGTTTCTCTGTCTTGGAAACTTTATCAGACACTCATTCTGCTGACCCTTTAACTGATGACAATTCTCAGACTTTAGCTAAAGGTGTCCATGTGGTAGAGGTTCACGCTGCCACACGCTCTCCAAAAAGGAAACTTAAGTCACCTAAACTGCCACAGAGACGCCTTCGTGGTTCCTCTGAGGCAATTGACTCTATAGATGTTCCACCTTGTGAGGCAACCATCTCAATGGACTCATCCATAGTTTCCTCTCAATTTCACCAGAAGCGTTCTCGTGGCTCTGATGAATCTCTTGATTCAACAGAAGTTCCTCCTTGCAAGCTTCCTTCGGGATCATCAGAGAGGCGTGAAGTTAATGTGGATGTCACGGATGTTGTGACTTCAAAAGATTCACTTTCTCTTCCGCTTGAGCAGCGGAGTGATTCTACCACCTGTATTATGGATGGTGATGTATCTGCCTGTGTCAGTGATATCACTGCTGTACAGGACAGAACCAATGTAATTGTTTCAAAGAATATCCCATCTCATATACCTTCATCTTCTTCTAACATATCAGATGCTTCAGGGACTCGTCTACGGGTTCCAATTACTGCCCCAAGCACTACTCCTCGGGTTCGCTCTTCTTCTAGTGGCCCAGGATTAGACAAATCTTATTGTTTGAGTAAACCCTCAGGTCGAGGTAGTAGTGGGAAGTACCTCCGTGAGGCTTCCCAAAAATCAGTACTAAAGTAACACCGTTCAAGGTCCTTCAGTGGAATTGCCGTGGCTTGCATGCTTCTTGGGAGGAACTGCACGTTCTTCTCTCTAGCTTCTCTCCTGCATGTGTTTCTCTCCAAGAGACAATGCTTGGGGACTACATTCCTGCCAGTCCTCCAGCATACTCAGCATTTTATTCCAATTCATATGAAGGGCAGGGTCATCATGGTGGCTCTGCCATCCTAGTTCGCCGAGATATTCCATGCACGAGCCTGGAGCTTGACACTCCGCTCCAGGCTGTTGCAGTTAAGGTTTTTATGGACCGCCCGTACACTGTGTGCAGTCTATACCTTCCTCCCAGTGTTACAGTTGAGAGGGGTGATCTCAACCATCTTGTACGGGACCTTCCATCTCCCTTTATTTTATTGGGTGATTTTAATGGTCGTCATCCTCTGTGGGGTGACAGTTCGGTCAACCCCAGGGGTGTTATATTGGCTTCTTTTATTGAGGATGAGGGATTAGGGGTTTTAAATACGGGAGATGTGATACATTTTAATAGCCCTACTGGGACTTTTACCGCCATTGACATTTCCCTTTGCTCACCCAGTGCTCTGTTGGATTTTACTTGGAGAGTGTTGCCTGACTTATATGACAGTGACCATTTCCCTATACTTTTAGAAGGTAACAGGTACGAACCACAGTCTCGTCTTCCTAGGTGGAAATTAGAGAAGGTTGACTGGCAGTTTTTTAGAGAGCTAACTTCTTCGGTCTCTTCTGTAGCTGATTTTGGTAGCTCTGACGAGGCTGTAACATATTTCACTGATATGCTCCACTCTGCTGCCCTCAACTCTATCCCTAGAACTTCTGGCTACATTCCCAAACGTCCTGTCCCTTGGTGGTCACCAGTCTGCACCACTGCTGTGCGGGAGAAGCGCACTGCTTTCTCTCGCCTTCGTCGCAATCGTGGGGACCCAACTCTTTTAGAGGACTTCCGACGGGCAAGGGCTCGGGCTAGACGAGTTTTAAAAGAGGCCCAACATGCATCTTGGAAGGCCTATGTGTCTTCAATTAATATTAAAACTCCACTCACCCAAGTGTTCAGGAGAGTCCGTAAGATGGCGGGGAAGTTTTCTCCTAGTTCTCCACCTGTACTTAAGGTCAATGGAATTAAGATCATGGATGGTTTGACAGTGGCCAATACCATGGCGGAGGCTTTTGCAAACGTCTCCAGCCGTGTCTCTCGACCTCTGGCTGCCAGGCATGAGTTAAGAGCCAAGGAGCGTACTGTACTGGATTTCTCAGGGAATGAAAGTTATAACCATATATATACCCTGAGAGACCTGCATTCTGCTCTCTCTCTCTGCGGCGACACTTCTCCTGGGCCAGACAACATCCCATATGCAATGTTACGACACTTGGGTGAGGAGGCGATCTCATTTCAGTTAGCTTTATATAACAGAATCTGGCTGCAGGGTGTCTTCCCTTCTCGGTGGAGGGTTGCTACCATCCTTCCTTTTCTAAAGCCGGGCAAGGACTCTGGTGTTGCCCTCAATTATCGACCAATTGCCTTGACCTCCTGTCTCTGTAAACTATTTGAAAAGATGGTGAATGTCAGACTGGTATACTTCTTGGAAAGGGGTGATTTTCTGTCTCCGTCCCAATCTGGCTTTCGTAAACATCGTTCCACCACAGATGCTCTGGTCAGGTTGGAAGCTGCTGCATGTGAGGCCTTCGCACGACATCAACACCTTGTCTGTGTATTCTTTGCTTTAGAGAAAGCGTATGACACTACATGGCAATATGGCATCCTGCAGCAACTCCATTTATATGGCCTGCGGGGTCGCCTTCCACGCTTTCTTAAGGAGTATCTCAGTGGTCGCAGTTTTTCTGTGAGGGTAGGTACAACCCACTCAGCATCTGTTGCACAGGAGGAGGGCGTCCCCCAGGGAAGCGTCTTCAGAGTCACATTGTTTGCAGTAGCAATTAATGCCATTGCCTCATCCCTTCCAGACGGTATAGCTAACTCGATGTACGTTGATGACCTAGCAGCTAGCCCTTGACAGGGTGTCACGTTGGACTGGTTCTCATGGGTTTCGATTTTCTCCTTCCAAGACAGTTGCTATGCACTTCGGCCACATCCGAGGCATCCACCCGGATCCGGACTTATTCATGTATGGTCATCGGATGCGATGTGTCTTGGAGACTCGCTTTTTGGGTCTCCTTTTTGACAAACGTTTGACTTGGGTTCCCCACTTACATACACTTAAGGTCTCTTGCCTCAAGGCTCTTAACCTGTTGAGGGTCCTGAGCCATACATCCTGGGGGGCTGATCGGGCCATCCTCCTCCGCCTATACCATGTTCTTATTAGGTCAAAACTCGACTATGGGTGTGAGGTGTACTCTTCTGCCACCTATGCCTGTCTCATAGTTTTAAACCCTGTTCATCATGCTGGAGTACGTCTGGCGACCGGAGCCTTCAGGTCGTCCCCAATCCCCAGTCTCCTGGTGGACGCTAATGAGCCACCTCTTGATCTCCGTCGTCAGTCCTTGATGGTTCGTTGTTGGCATCGATTACATCGACTTCCTGGCTCCCTACCTTTCTTGGCGGTGTCATCTGATATCATGTCTCAGTACTACCTTTTACATTCTCGTGCACCATGGCCCTTTGGCTTCTGGGTCAGGAAGGCTATGGAGGAGATGGGCATAGATGACAACCAGATTTGTCCTGTGAGGGTCCCCAGGGTGGCTCCATGGCTTCTTCCAGAAGTTTTTCCCTGCACCTGCTTTACAGACAAGAAGGAATCTCATCCTCCTCCAGTGGCTTGTTCCCTCTTTTTAGAACATGCCTTCACTCACAGGGAATACCTCCCTGTGTACACTGATGGGTCAAAGTCTGATGCTGGAGTTGGCTTTGGAGTTGTCTTTCCTGACTTTTGCCGTGGAGGCAGGCTCCCTTCTGTCATGTCCATTTTTACTGCTGAGCTCTCGCCATTTTATATGCCCTCCAAGTGATTTTTACTCTCCCTCAGCCTTCGTTTACTATTTTTAGCGATTCCTGTAGTGCCATGCAGGCCTTGTGCAATTTTAACTCTACCCATCCCCTGGTGTTGGCCATTCTTGAGTGGCTTGTCCTCCTGGGTCGTCGTGGCTGCAAAGTCACTTTTTGTTGGGTCTCTGACCATGTGGGTGTTGATGGGAATGAGAGGGCTGATGCCCTGGCTAAGGCTGTGGTCTCAAATTCCCGGCCTCCTGCCAGGCGTCATCCTGTTCCTGCAGTGGACCTTCGACCCTACATAGATGCTACCGTTCGTTCCTGCTGGCAGGACAGATGGGACGCCGTCGTGGCTAACAAGCTTTGGTTTGTGGAGCTACAGTGGCCTTTCCCGCCGGTGGGAGACGGCTCTTGTCCGTCTCCGCATTGGCCACACATTATTGACTCATGGCTTTTTAATGGAGAGGGCTCACCCTCCCTACTGTGATGATTGTCTGGTCCCTTTGACAGTACGGCATCTTATTGTCGAGTGTCCCAGCCTTGGGTGACGGTTCTTACAGTCTCTCCCATGTGCTCGTGGAGGCTTGTAGTGTGGGAGGGAACACCCTCTCCTATGTGGAGGAGGCTGGCCTCCTCCAAAAGTTGTGAATTTTATTATATTTATGGCTTTTTAGATAGTTCAACGTTTTCTTATCTTTTATATATTTTACTTGAATTAGTTATGTATTTTTTTTTTTTTTTTTAGTATAAATGTGCCTTTTAGTTTGTATGTTCTTTTATTCATGCTGCCTATCCCTTTCGGGGTGGAGAAGAGTGTTTAGTTTGTGTAAATATTTTATTAATGATGTAGATGACTACTTGGCGTTGGGCAGTATATGACCATAGCTGTTGCGCCGCCAAATGCCTCATGGCATTTCTAAATCAATCAATCAATTATTATTATTATTATTATTATTATTATTATTATTAGTAGTATTACATTTAAACTTAAAACTAAACTTATATACTAATTTTTCTGTTTTGTATAATATTTCTTAATTTTACATCCTAGCTAATAAACTAATCTATGTACCTACTCAACCAATAACTAACTAGACTAATACCTATTCCAGCCAATCGCTAAACCTAGACAGACAAATCGCTAAACCTATCTTAGACAATCGCTAAACCTAGCTAATACATCATAATTATACAATATATACAACATATAATATCAATAAATGCACAAAATATATATCAAATGGAAACAACAATAGTAATTAACAATCACATCACTCTGATCAGTTTGGTCTCCCTCATGAAAGTCATCAATTTATCAGTCACACCACCATCCCCATCACCTAAGAGAGCTGAGAGTGTGAAGGGGACTTTTACTGCATCACAGTAACTTATGAGGGAAGCACGTTCCCCCACAAATCGCCGACAATGGAGGATGATACGACTGATAGATAACACTGCATTGCAAGTGTTACAATGCGGTGGAAAACGTTTGTCTATATATGGTTCTAAATGAGTTATCCTGGTGCAGTTTGATCTCAGTCTCGCCAGTATTCTTTCTTCCAGTCTGTTGGGCCGGTTGGCAGTGGCCCAATTACCCAGTTGAGGCTTGATGGTGTTGATATTAAGTCCGGTGAACTGACTTTGCCACAGAAGATTAATTGATTTCTTTTCGAGGGATAGACACGATTATAGATCACGAGGGACGTCCCAAGTCTTCTCGAGCTCCACAGCCGATTGTGCAAGTAAGTCTGCCCGTTCATTGCCATGGATACGACAATGTCCAGGCACCCAGGTCAGAGTGAAGGACTTGTTGCATAAGTGCAACTTATAAATGATGCGACCCTGGATTTCATTGGAAATAGTTTGACATGAGTTTATTGCCTGAAGGGCTGACTTGGAGTCTGAGAAAATTACTGTTGAATTATGACGAGAATTTAGTGCATAGTCTATGGCTTTGTCTATAGCAAAAAGTTCAGCTGTAAACACAGATGTATGTATCGGTAATCTGTACCTAATATCACATTCACTCGACCATACACTCGCACACACACATTCATCTGACTTGGAGCCGTCAGTGTACACGTGGTGAGACCCCAGGTGACTGCGGATAATACCACCAAACAGGTGGTGTATCTCCAACTCCGGCGCCTTTTCTTTCGATGATGGTAACCACGATGTGTTGACGCCGAAGTTGGGTGTCTCCCACAGTGGTATCTTGCTGATGATAAACTGGTCGCAGTCCCCGAGGTCTACATTAAGCTGTTCTGCCAGCTGGTGGAGGCGTACCGCCAGTGGTCTCCGTCTTATATGGTGGAGATAGTGATGTTGTTGAAGGGAGGCACTGGCCACGTTTCCGATCTCCGACTCCCTGATGGTGGACATAGCGATGCTGAGTGCGAGTTGATCTCCTCGAAGTCGGAGAGGAGGTATGTTCGCCTCCACCTCCATCCTAGCTACCCGTGTACACTTCAGAGCTCCCAAACACATACGTAAACATTTATTCTGGTACACATCCAATCTCCCTAGTGTTGTATCTGATGCCGACCCATACACCTGTGAGCCATAGTCTAGCTTTGTACGAATAAGGGTCTTATACACCATTAATAAAGATTTCCTGTCGGCTCCCCATGTGGTACCTGTTAGGTATTAAATGACATTTAAAGGTTTTTCACAACGAACAAGCAAATTATTAACATGATGTGTACAATTTAATCTTTGGTCAAAATGAATTCCTAAAAATTTAACAGAATTATGAAATGGTACCGGTTGGCCATCTAACGTTACGTTAATTTGAGGTACTCTACATTTACTAAAAATTTATCCGGTACACTTAGGAACGGAAAACTTAAAGCCCCACTGTAAGGCCCATCGGTGGACAGAATCAAGCGCTGCTTGAATCCGTCTTACTGAAAACTGTGCATTAGGTGACGAGTGCCACATTGCACAATCATCAGCATACAACGAGTATTTAAGATTCCTGGGGACTAGAGCTGATGACAGAATATCATTGATCATGATGTCAAAAAGTGTTGGACTAAGCATGCTTCCCTGTGGCACCCCGTTCTCTTAGACAAAAATGTCCGATGTTACGTTACATGGAAGGGTGACAGAAAAAGTTCTGTCACGCAAAAAGTTTTTGATGAAAATGGGCAAATTACCTCTTAAACCATAACCGTGAAGCTTCATCAGAATACCGTGTCGCCATGTCATGTCATAGGCTTTATGGATGTCCAAGAACACCCCTACCATGAATTCTTTATTGGCAAAAGCCCTTGAAATGCAATGTTCCAGGTTCATCAAGTGATCAACAGTGCTCCGGTGTTTCCGGAAGCCACATTGTCGATCACTCAATAAACAACTCGCTTCTAAAACAAAAAGTAGCCTATTATTTATCATTCTTTCCATGACTTTACAGAGGCAAGAAGTCGACGCAATAGGTCGAAATGAACTGGGATTCACAAGACGACCAGACTGTTTAGGTATCGGTATGACCCACGCAAAGTGCCATGAGTTTGGGAAAGTGTTAGACACCCAAATCTCATTAAACACTGCTAGCAACTTGACCAGGTTATCCTGACCAAGATGCCGGATCATACCGTACGTAATGGTGTCAGGTCCAGGACTGGTGTCTTTACAGGATCTTAGGGCAAGGAGAAGTTTGTCTATCGTAAACTCCCGGTTGTATGGGTAGTCTACGTCTTCTGTGGCAAAGTCTATCTCTTGTAGTTTAGCCATACGTTTGTGATGGAGAAAACGTTGGTCGTAATTGGCTGAACTACTTACTTTTGAGAAACTCCTGGCAAGTACGTTTGCTACGTCCACGGAATCGTCGTAGATGTTGTTGTCCACTTGAAGAGTGGTGATGGGGGTATACGGGCGTTTGTTATTTAATATCTTTATAGTGGACCAGACTTTTGTAAGTGGTGTAAAACGATTCACCGTGGACACAAACGACCGCCAAGAGTCCCTTTTAGCTCTATTAATTACTCTCCTTGCCTCAGCCCTCGCCCGTTTGTAAGCTATAAAGTTGTTCTGAGTGGGCTGTTTGTCAAAAATCCTGTATCTCCTATTACGTTTCCTTAATGCCTCTCGGCAATCCGTTGACCACCAATGTGCTTCAAGCTTATTTCGAATTATAGAGGTTTTGGGAATAGCAACCTCGGCTGCGTGTAAAATGTTTTGTGTTAAATTTCGCATCTCCTCATCTATGGTCTCCCCGGATATATCTAGGTCGACGATCCTCCCGAAAGACCCCCAGTCTGCTCTCTTAAAATTGAACTTTGGAACCAAAGGGGCCGAAATAGTATGATTTGAATAAGAGAGACAGATGGGAAAGTGGTCACTACCAAGGGAGTCGGACTCAGGATGCCAAGAAAAATCCTGGTGTATATCCGGGAAGGCCAGAGACAAATCGATTGACGAAAAGTTGCCAGAACGATCGTCAACCCTTTTGGCGTGACCATCGTTCAGGAGGCAGAGGTTGGATTGTAGTATAATGTCTGCCATCTGCCTTCCTCGAGCATCCGTTCTTAAGCTTCCCCAGTGACAGTGATGGGCATTAAAATCGCCCAGTACCAATTTTTTACCAGTGAGTTGAACAAATAGATTATGTAATGAATCACTGTCAATGGGGCCACGTGGCGGACAGTAAAGAGAGCAGATGGATATGTAGGTGTTGTGTAATTTCACTCTGCAAGCAATGGCTTCCAGAGTAGTGTTTAATGTTATTTGTGTCTGTGGATGTGATTTGTGTGTGTATATTGCTACTCCGTGTCCATCGTTTCTCCTGTATGCGTTGTAGTGTTTAAATTGTGGTGGGTCAGAGTGATTCTCCAACCCTGTCTCCTGTAAACAGATGACGTCTGGCCTGTGTGTGTATAATAATATTGATATGTTGTTCAATTTATTCCCAAGACTACCGGGGGACCTTTCCCGTTTCTTGCATCCGAAGACATCCATTGCTTCCTCATCAATGGTGAGTCTCCCAGACTCCACCGAGGAAGAACTGTCCCTTCTCTCCCCCGATGAAGTGGGAGTAGGGTGTGTGCAAGGAAGTGACTTGTTTGGTTTAAGGGTGGTGTATTTTACTTTGTCATACTTGTCTGACTTCTTCTTTTGTTTCTCTGATGGCAAAGCAGCTGCAGCCAGAGAATAGGAGTTGGTAGATGGGGTAATAGACTTAGAGGGGGTAATAATAGTAGGTGTAGAAGTAGAGTGATCAGCCTGTTCGCTTGGCTCTGACTCAGTCTGAGTACTAATATTACACATCACGGGTCGAGATATCACCGCCGATGCATAAGAGACATTGGGTGATGGAGTCGCTTGCGATCCCATCACCACCTTCCTCGCATCATGATAGGAGATACCTCGCACTGCCCTCACCGAGCAGACCTCCTTCTCCAGCTTCCACTTGGGACAACCCTTCGAGGAAGTGGAGTGAGCACCCTTACAATGAAAGCAGGAGAGCTCCACTGATGTGCACTTTTCCTCAGGATGGCCAGGCGTCGCGCACCTGCCACACACTGAAGAAGAAGCCTTACAAGTACAATTTTCATGTCCATAAATCTGACAGTTCAAGCATCTAAGAGGGTTGGAGATAAAGGGTCTTACATTAACAATTTCATAACCGATTTTGACAGTTTCTGGATGTGAAACTTTGCCAAAAGTCAAGATAACTGTTGCAGTCTTCTTCCTCATACCATCCTCTAAACGAGTTATGAATCTAGTATCAATTATATCTTGGGTCCTCATTTCCTCAATTATTTCCGTTTCATCCATCATCATTCGTGAAACTGACGACATTTTAGCAAACTTGTGACCTGTTTAGAATTAAATGTTTTGACTAGGATGTCTCCAGATGCAAGACTCTTAACAGATTCAACCTCACCAGCCCAGCTATCAATTACCTTTTTAACAATGAAGGGATTGAGGCTGGCTAGTGGGGCCGAACCAGTAGCATGAAACATAACAAAAGAAGCATTCTTTATGTCTATGTCAAGGGGTGTTCGAGTCTCGTATCGTCCGTAGTTTCGTGGTTGTGGTCGGTCATGGCCGCCTCCTCCGCTATTGGGAGGAGGGGTTGGGAGGGAAGGCAACATAGTAACCATTTCCCCCAAGGGTGGGGGGAAGTGGGAAGAGGAAAAGAAAACACCAGAAAGGGATAATAACCAGCCCTAATTAACTAATGTTTGAGATCAACCTCTCAACCCACACTAAGGTGGTCCGACTGTGTTTAACCACACCCAGAGATATCAGTGGGGGAGTCCACCATAGGTAGGAGGCAAAATTGATCTCAGTATAAGGATATAGACACCTACTATATCTTCTACCAGCTATGGAGGGAATGAATACTAGCTAAGCCTAGTCGTCACCAGAAGGGTGAAAAAAAAAACTACTGCCGGTGCGGCAGGCCCTGGCAGCTAGAGGAGAGAGCATAAAACATACAACCTCTCTCTTCACGACCTAGTCTCAAAGTCCCTCTCCTCCCTACGCCGCATTCGAACTCAGCCTTTATATGTGTATTGGGTGGGGAAATGAGCAATACCAGGCGATTCGAAGCTGTCTGCTCCTCACACTCTGGTCAGAAATTATGTATCACGAGTGTACGTATAAACGACAGTGACAATATATTTCATAATGCTTTGTTGGTAAATGTGATTCTGACATGTTTTATAATGAAATTTGATTGTGAAAATATACTTAGATATGTAAATGTAGTATAAATAAAGTGTAAACGTGAATTTTGAGTCGATGTTATTGTGAGGAGGCAGCCCATCCTACAGATATCACTTTAGTGTTGACAAGTACTGTACATCAGGAGACAGCTAAATGTTTGTACTTCAATATCCTGTATCATTTATTTATGAAGCGTTAATTGTTTACAAACTATTAGCCGTTAAATGTGTTCTTTATATAGTGACCGCGAGTGCAGGAGAGAGGCCCGCAAGACACGAGTTGCCGTAGGAGCCAAGGCCCGCTGCTAATATGGCTATACATTGCTGATTCGACACCATATCAACGGTGTATCCTAATATATTCCGTCGTATTCAAATCTTCTGACACTCTCGTCTCCCCTACCCCATTATTCGTTTCTCCCCCTCCCACCAGCCACACCATGATTGTTACTTCTACACCTTCCCACATATCTCCCCTCCTCACCCACTCACATCATTCCCTCCCTCTATCTGCAACTGTTACCAGATCTGCTGAGGCGCAAACCAAGTCGCTGGTGGATATAAGGGGTGAAGCTGGGCAAGACTCGTCAACTTGAGTTGAATCAGATACTTAAACCAGCGAGAAGGTGGAGGGAAGACAGTGTTACGCTGATTCCACTCAGGTAAATGAGTCTTGCTATGCTTCATCCTGCGTATCCCTGGTTGCGATGGTGTCATAATATATAGGGGTTGGCTGGTAGTGGGTGGTTACTTACTGCTGGCTGAGAAGTGTGTGACAGGCTGGACAAGTGAGACCAGTCGTGGTAACTCAACAAGTGGTTTTATTCTGTTTGTTTGTTTGGCTTAATGCCTATCACCCTTTATTTGGGCATTGAGGCAGCATTCCATCTTTTTCTTCTTTCTCTTTTCTCTTTCCAATGGCCCTATTGTCAGTGTCCGGATTGTCCTCCTCAGTCTCGGGGTCTTGTTGGGAAGGCTTAGGTGAGTGATGGTGGTGCCTCCCACCAATTTCCCCGGTCGCATGGACGAGGCAGCATTATCCGACATCAGGGGTGGGCGGAAGTCAGGGTTGGTAACTCGTCTGTTCTGCTCCTCCTCTGTCGTGCTGGCCTGCTGCCTTGTTTCTTGGTGGTGGTGGTGGTGAGTAGTTGTAGAGCAGGAGAAATGGCGATTTCTGGTATGCAATTTCTCCTGAAGATGTCGTGGAGGAGGTCAGAAAGACGACTAGCCATTCTGCAGCTAAGGCAACAGCAGTCTTGGTGCAGAAGGTGACGATGTCTGCCAGCTGCTGCCGTCGCTATGGTGGTTGGGCGTCGACTGTCCTCCTCCCACGGGCGTGGAGTGAGTTGGTGGTTAAGGCAGTCAGTCTGTTACATCAATACACTTTCCCCAAGCCTATACAAGGTTCCACCAACTCTGGAATCGAACTCGAGATCTCTCGATTGCTCGGCAAGCTTGCTAACCATCAGCACCCACACTAATCAAAGCATAGACCCATTACTAAATTAGTAGGTGAAAGACAATCCTACATCAGCATCTCAGACAGATCAAAAGTACCAACCCAACAGTCCTAAAATATTTAATTTTAATGTAAGGGTGGTTCCAATACATTTCTTGCCAAGTGTACGTGAACAGACTCTGTATGACACAACTAGCCATTATATGTTCACCTTAATTAACCCTAACTAGTGAAGCTTCAGAACTATCACAATTCCCGACCAGAAAGGCATATGATCCTCACCTCTGAGCAGCCAGTGTGCCCCAGAAACTGTGAATGGTGGCTGTACTTGTGAATACTAAATGGATATCTGTAGGATGGGTAGCCGGCTCAGAATGACTGCACACACTGTGAAGCATACACTGTGTTTACAAGCACATTTACAAGTGTTTAGTAAAGACAAATTATATATATATATTTTTTTCAACATCAACCTTTAAAAATCGGTATTGTGATTATCATCGTACATTGACGATCTTTATTGCCTTGACTTCAGGGAGAAATGCAAAACTGCTATGGGAGTTTTGCTGTTTTCATTTTGGTTCAGTAGCCACTGTGTTAGTAAATAAACATTCACGTTCAGAGTGTATGCTTTATTCATTCCTCCTGACACACGTCTCCTCTACCTGATCATTCGTTTCCCCCTCCCACCTGCCAGATTGCTGCTTCTTCACCTTCCCACATTACCTCTTATATAGCCCTGCCCACATTTCTCTCCTCCTCTCCCACTAACATCCCCCCTCCCTCCACCTGCAACTGTTGCCAGATCCGACGAGGCCCAAACTAAGTCCCTGATGGATGGGGTGTTGTCGCTTGATCTGTCCGGTAATACGGGAAAAAGAGGAATAATGAAAATATGTCCTCCCACCCTAACTACTCTAGTCAAACTGAGTGAAACTGGCTAGCTGGGCTGCGGTTTGTCCCTTGTCTCTCACCCTCAATGTTGCAAGCCCAAAACTAGCTTGTTATGGTTTGCGCAAATTTAAAGACTGCTTTGACGAGAATATTAGTCACCCGCGGTCTTCCACGCATGTCGATGGCAACGAGAATTCTTGTCACCTGCAGTTTACGGGTTAAGATGCAATTTATACTGTGTTCTTGGTCATCTCAAGTTGGTATACAGTACAGTATTGTATAACAAAACTTTCTATTACAATTATACTGTATTCTGAAAATTTTGGAATAAATTTATTATTACTTTAATCACATGTCTTTCAACCACTTCCAGCACAGAGGGAGCCGCCTTGTCGCGGTTGGGGGACTTGCGGGTCTCTGAGACCTGGGGAGCTAGACTAGACGGAGCTTCGGCCCCTGCTCTGCCCCAATTTCAGGGAGAGAGGGCTTACCATGCTGGAAAGGTCGTCAGTGAGAGACCAGACTAAATGGTTCCCATGTATTAGGCTGCCAGAACAAGCCAAAAGTGCTACCTGCCAGAGGGACCGCCCTCTAGGGGCCGTCCTGTGTTGGAAGGTTTGGCGTCTGAACCGGGAGATGTTAGGGAAGGGGGTCTCAGCACCGTCATAAGCAAACAGTCGAGCTATTGGGGCTCCTTTTTAAAAACGAGTGGCCTCGTGGGGGACGAGGTAACCCACCCATGGTGACCAGCGTTCGGTCCCCTCATCTTCCTGGTATGTAGTAGCTCTTGGCTCCTGGGGCCATTCTAACAATAACTAGGATATATGGATGTCGTTAAGCCTCCTTCTTTTCCTCGAGCGATGGTTGACCATACCTTCGAGATGCCACTCACGGGTCGTGGTGGATTGCAGAAAGCTGCAATTTCTGTTAACGAAAGAAGAACCAGCAAATCAAAGGTTGTGTCGACAAATCCTGCTAGCGATATGGACACTGTAATGATGACTAATGTATTTTCAAGTCTTTCCTATTACGCTATCCACTCATTTTTTAAGTGTTTTGGAGTGGTTTTCCATATTTGTCTCACTTATGATAGTGACTGCCGAGCTAATCGGTGCTATATTACTTTTAATACAAATGCTGATGCCAAAGCAGCATTTGAGGCTAAAGATTCTCTGTTTGGGGGGGATACTCACTGTATGATTCAGATGATGCGGTCGATGAATGTAGTCGACTGTGACAATGACTACTGCCCTAGCATCTTTGATGACTCTTTAGAGCATGTCCCTAAGGAACGCTGCAATCTTACACCCTTGTGGTTTGTGGCTTACTACAGGGAGGGGCGTGGTAGCCTCATCCATGCTTCTAGGTATCTAGAAAAAGAAATTGGATTACTACCAATGGGCCACATAAAAAAAAGTATGGTAAGGGTGTTTTAATCAGAGCCCAAGATCTTACACAGGCCATGATGCTCCTCAATCTCCATGCCCTTCTGATGGCATGTTTGAATCCATTAAACCCCATTGCCCCACCAGTGGGAACCACCTTGACGATTTCGGGGAGAGAGGGCTTCCCATGCTAGTAAGGTCGTCAGTGAGATACCAGACTAAATGGTTCCCATATAATAGGCTGCCAGTACGAGCCAACAGTGCTGCCCTCCAGAGGGGCCGCCCTCTAGGGGTCATTTTGTGTTGGGTGCCTGGGCCAGGAGATGTTGGGGAAGGGGGTCTCAGCTCTGTTGTGGCAAATCTTTCAAACCATTGGGTCTTTTAAAATGCATAGCCCCATGGGGGACAAGGTAAACCTCCCATGGCGAATAGCCATTGGTCCCCTCACCTGCCCGGTAGGTAGTAGCTCTTTACTCTGTTGCAACATAACATATGTAATATGGATAACGATAAGTCTCTTTCTCTTCCTCGAGTGGTATGCATACGGCTGAGGCTCCTTCCCACAAGGAATATTCTGCAAATAAGAGAAGACCCAGCTGGTCGGGTGTTGTGTCAACGAACCCTGCTAGCGGTTTGGACACGTTAATGTTGACTGATGTACTTGCATCCCTTTCCTATGGCGCTATCCACTCAATTTTTAAGTGTTTTGGAGTGGTTCTTCGTATTCAAATCACCTATGACAGTGACTGCATGAGGCAAAAGATTCTCTGTCTGTGAGGGATACTCACTGTTAGGTTCAGATGATGCGTCCATTACTATAGTTGACAATGACAATGACTACTGCCCAAACATCTTCGATGACTCTATAGAGCTTGTCCCTTAGGAGCGTCGCATTCCTACACCCTTTTGGTTTGTGGCTTACTACAGGGAGGAGCGTGGTAACCTCATCCGTGATTCTCGGTATCTAGAAAAATAAATTGGATTACTACCGATATGCCACATAAAAAAGTACCGTAAGGGTAAGCCATGATGCTCCTCAATCTCCCCTTTCCTTCTGATGGCATGCATGAATCCATCAAATCACATCGAACATTTTTAACTTTAGCAAGGGGCCTATATGAATTCTCAGAAGAGGACTATTCTTGCTATGTGCCCAGATAGTGTCCAACGATTGATTGATTGATTTCTTGATGAAACTAAGCATCTGGGGGGGGGAACAGCTAGGGTCATATACAGCCCAACATAAAATGGTCATCTACATAATTAATAAAACATGAACATACATTAAATAAGATTCATTACCCCGAAAGGGATAGGCAGCATGATTAAAAAGACACAAAAACTAAAGAGCACATTTTTACTAAAAGAGCCCATCGACTTAAGTAAAATATATAAAAAAATAATAAATAACATCAAACCATCTAAAAACCATAAATATCCTAAAATCACAATTCTTGGAGGAGGCCAGCCTCCTCCACATAGGAGAGGGAGTTCCCTCCCACACTCTAAGCCTCCTCCCCGAGCACCTAGTAAAGACTGTAAGAACTGTCACCCACCCGGTACTAGGAGAGGTGCCTTTGACGAAGGTCCCCAAGGCTGGGACACTCGTCAAATAAGATGCCGTACTGTCAGAGGGACCAGACAATCATCACAGTAGGGTGGGGGAGCCCTCTCCATTAAAAGGCCATGAGCCATCTCCCACCGGCGGGACAGGCCGCTGTAGCTCAACAAACAAAGGTGCTGGCGGATGTCCTGCCAGCAGGCCGAACGGCAGTATCTATGTGGGGTCGAAGATCCAATGCAGGAACTGGATGATGCCTGGCAGGAGGCCGAGAATTGGTGACCACAGCCTTAGCCAGGGCGTCAGCCCGCTCATTCCCATCGACACCCAATTGGGCCGGGACCCAACAAAATGTGACTTTGCAGCCACGACGACCCAGGAGGACAATCCGCTAGAGAATGGCCAACACCAGGGGATGGGAAAAGTTAAAATTGCACAAGGCCTGCAAGGCACTACAGGAATTGCTAAAAATAGTAAAAGAAGGCTGAGGGAGAGTAAAAATCACTTGGAGGGCATATAAAATGGCCGAGATCTCGGCAGTAAAAAGTCAGGAAAGACAACTCCAAAACCAACTCCAGCATTAGACTAAGACCCATCAGTGTACACAGGGAGGTACTCCCTGTGAGAGGAGGCCTGTTTTAAAAGTGAGGGAACGAGCCACTGGAGGAAGAAGAGATTCCTTCTTGTATGAAAAGCAGATGCAGGGGAAAACTTCTGGAAGAAGCCATGGAGCCACCCTGGGAACCCGCACAGGACAAATCTGGAAGTCATCAATGCCCATCTCCTCCATAGCCTTCCTGACCTGGAAGCCAAAGGGCCATGGTTATGAGAATGTGAAAGGTAGTACTGAGATATGATATCAGATGACACTGCCAACAAACCATCAAGGACTGGCGACGGAGATCGAGAGGAGGCTCATTAGCGTCCACCAGGAGACTGGGGATGGGGGACAACCTGAAAGCTCTAGTCGCCACATGTACTATAGCATCATGAACAGGGTCTAAAACTCTGAGACAGGCATCCGAGGCAGAGGAGTACACCTCACACCCATATTCGAATTTTGATCTAATAAGAACATGGTATAGGCGGAGGAGGGTGGCCCAATCAGCCCCCAAGGACGTGTGGCCCAGGGCCCTCAACTGGTTAAGAGCCTTGAGGCAAGAGACATTAAGTGAACATAAGTTGGGAACCCAAGTCAAACGTTTGTCATAAAGGAGACCCAAAAATCGAGTCTCTTCGACACAACGTATCCGGATCGGGGTGGATGCCTCGGATGCGGCAGAAGTGCATAGCAACTGTCTTGGCAGGAGAAAATCGAAACCAATTAGAACCAGCCCAATGTGACACCCTGTCAAGGGCAAGCTGCATGCGCCGCTCCGCCACTGACATACGGGAAGCAGCAAACCAGACTGCCAGGTCATCAACGTACATCGAGTTGGCTATCCCGTCCGGAAGGGATGAGGCAATGGCATTAATTGCTAATGAAAACGATGTGACACTGAGGACGCTTCCCTGGGGAACGCAGAGTGGAGCATATCATTGAAATATGTTACAGCCTTGTCAGAGCTACTAAAATTTGCTACAGAAAAGACCGAAGAAGTTAGCTTTAAAAAACCTGCCAGTCAGCCTCTCTAATATCCACCTAGGAAGACGAGATTGTAGTTCGTACCTGTTATTTTCTAAGAGTATAGGGAAGTGGTCGCTGCCATATAAATCAGGCAACACACTCCAAGTAAAATCCAATAGAGCACTGGGTGAACAAAGGGAAATATCAATGGCGGTAAAAGTCCCAGTAGGGCTATTAAAATGTGTCACATTTTCCGTATTTAAAACCCCTAATCCCTCATCCTCATCAAAAGAAGCCAATAAAACACCCCTGGGGTTGACCGAACTGTCACCCCACAGAGGATGACGACCATTAACCCCCAGAGTCCGGGCAGCGGGATTTCCCGCTCGGTCGACAGAGGCCGGGCAGCGGGAAATCCCGCTCTGTCGACAGAGTCCGGGCAGCGGGAAATCCCGCTTTTGGTAATTTATGGGGAAAAACGCCAAATTTGTCGGGATTTTTTTTGATCTGGCTATACTTCACCACCAGACCTTTTCATCCCCACATTCAATCAGTGTGTGCTTGACCGTGACAATGGCTGGTCGTAGTGAAGAAAATACGGGCTCGTTCGATTCGGTGCATCCTACCGCGCTGCCAGGCGCACCCGCTCCTGTAACCTCCACTCCGCGGGTGCAACCAGCTAGATTGCGTCATGCACCTGCAAGGTTGTCAGATTCTGCAATAGGGCGGGAATTGGAGAATCTGGCAGACCTTTCATATGGGAGTGACGACCTGGACAGCTACTCTGATACTGAATGGCAAGCTGACGAATCAACTGAGGAAGATGTCTGTGTAGCGGTGACTTCCATCACAGCTCTTCCCTCAACTTCAGCCTTGCATGATGTGTCAGAGGTTACAGCCCCTGTTGCAATTCCGTCCACCAGTGGGGTGGGAGGTAGTTTGGGAGACACTCTCTTGTCTCCCATTCCTACAACATCTGGCGTGGGAGGCAGGAAGAGGTCTACTCCTGCTTCAACCTCCAAACCTCGCTACGTCTCCACTCCCATGGGCAAGAGGCCGAGGAGGAGGTTAGATTTTTCGTCTTCCTCTTCCTCGTCGGACGAGGATGCGTCGCAAAAAGTGGTGGTAAGAGGGAGGAGAGTAGGAGTAAGAGGGAAGGGTAAAGGAAGGGGGAAGAGGACAAAGGCAGCTTATCTCTCCCCTACAGTTGACCCTGATAGCCCGCCCCCCCGTGACCTGACGCCACCACCACACTCTCCCTCTCCTCTCGTGCCTGACGACTCACTCTCGCCTGCCCCTGGTACCGCTGCACCACCACCACCACCACCACCACCACAACAACAGCAACGCGGCGCACCTCGTCATAGACCCGCTGATCCCTATGTGTGGACGGATTGCGATGAATTTGCGCCTGATATACCTATCTTTGACGACAGTCATTCAGGTATACAGGCCGCATTTCCCTGTCGTCAGAGGTCATCAATATTAGATTATTTCACTGCCTTTTTTGATATAATATTGATGACTTACATGATGCAGGAGATAAACACCTTCAAACAACTCTCTGTGCAACTCAGCAATAGACCAGGCAGGGAACATAGTAAGATGTTGCAATGGGCTGACGTCGATATTGCTGAGTTGTATGTGTGGTTAGCTTTGACCATGATGATGCCTCATGTCAAGAAACATCGCCTCAAGGACTTCTGGAGCACACACGCCCTGATATCCACACCTGCGTTCGGGAAATACATGTCCAGGGACAGGTATAGGGACATTTTGTCCTACCTGCACTTCGCCCCCAACATGGGTCCACACCCGAACGACAGGCTGTGGAAAATTAGGCCAGTAATGTCTATCCTCCAGGAGAAAATACGAGCATTTTTTCGACCATTCCAGAAAGTGGTTATCGACGAGTCTCTGGTGCTGTTCAGGGGAAGACTGTCCTTCATCCAGTACATCCCGTCAAAGAGGCATAGATTTGGCATCAAATTCTATGTCATCTGCGACTGTAAGACTGGCTATGTGTTGGATTTTATACTCTATTCAGGTACGGATGTGGATGTCCCGGCCGACGACCCTCTTGGCTTCAGCGGGAGTGTTGTCAAGGCACTCATGGGGGATTACCTTGACAACAACCACATCCTGTACACTGATAACTATTACACCTCTCCAGCACTTAGCCAGTTTCTCCTGCAGCACCAAACAGGATCCTGCGGAACTATTCGTGTCAACAGGAAGGGGTGGCCAGCATTCCCTCTCACCCGGAGGGGCGACTGCTTCAAAAAGAAATGTGGGAACATGCTGGCCATCAAATGGCACGATAAACGCCCCGTCAATATGCTCACCACCGTGAACAGGGGCGTGATGCAGGATTCTGGGAAGACTGAGCGCGGCACAGGTGATACCATCTACAAGCCTGATGCTGTGCTCGATTATAACATCAATATGAGACTCGTTGATAAGTCAGACATGATGGTGAGTTCCATCGATTGTCTGAGAAAAACTTGTAAGTGGTACAAGAAGGCTTTCTTCCACCTTCTTGATGTCACAGTGCTGAACTGTTATATACTCTACCTCCAGCATCACCCTGACTCCAAGTTGGCACTCCGGGAATTCGAGCTAGAGTTGATATCTCAGCTCCTGGAGAGGTTCAGCACTGTGCAACCACAGCAAGGCAGACAGGCAGCGGCACAACGGCCTGACAGGTTGCAGCAGAGTGGCTATATGGCTCGCCACTACCTCACTAATCTGCCACCGTTGCCGTCAGGACGTCCAGGCTCTCGTCGCTGCTATGTTTGCAGGCACACAACACGTCACCCCCAGAAGTCCAAGGAAACTCGCTTCTGGTGCAAGGAATGTTGTGTGCCGTTATGCCCTGGAAACTGCTTCTCAGACTACCATATATTGGAATATATATAGAAGCAGGAAGTGATGGGAGTATGCGAATAAAGTGACAGTGACACTTGGTGACAGTGACACTATTTAGGCTATAAGAAAAGTGAGAGTGACACATTTGTACATATATTTTAGGCTGTAGTGACGTGATAGTGACACATTTGTACTTATTAGGCTATAAGAAAAGTGAGAGTGACACATTTGTACATATATTTTAGGCTGTAGTGACGTGATAGTGACACATTTGTACATATATTTTAGGCTGTAGTGACGTGATAGTGACACATTTGTACATATTAGGCTATAAGAAAAGTGATAGTGACACATTTACGCATAGAAAAAATTATAATAAAAAATTTAAAACAACAAAATACAAAAATATATAGAAAATAAGGATAACAGTGATAGTGACACATTTATATTTACGTTGAACATGAACAAATGGTGCGAATGACACTGAAAATGTTTCGCGTAAATACTGTACATAACTCCCACGCTTCTCTCCAGGGCATAAAACCACTCTGGAATGGTCAGCTAACCACACAAATAATACAGGGGCTGTAATGGTAGGATGCACACGAACCGTACGACGTGTCCCCTGGGGGAGGCAAGTGTTGCGTCATTCTGCCGGCGGCCATCTTTTCTCCACCCACGCCAGTCCTTGTCAGAGCCACGCTCACAAAGCGAACGCAGCCTCGCTCTCACGGGAAAAGTGACCTCCATTCCTCACTTGATTTCTCGGTAATGGAGTGTCCTAGAGAGCTAGGGTTGGTTTTAATGGAAAGAGGAGGAGTTGATGGTGAGTACACAATCAAATTTAAGTTGTTCAGTATTGTAGTTTAGACGTAGGGAGTAAGAGAAGTAGAGTGATTTTCCGGGAAATACCCGGACAGGCAGGATTAAATTAAGTATTTGCCCCGTACACACAGCACGTAATTTCATTCTTGGCCCGGCCCGGAGGGGTTAAAATCACCCAATAAAAAAAAAGGGAGAGGGAAGGTCCCGTACAAGATGGTTGAGATCACCCCTCTTAACTGTAACACTGGGAGGAAGGTATAAACTGCACACATTGTAAGGGCGGCCTATAAAAACCTGTAGCGGAGTGTCATGCTCCAGGCTCGTGCATGGAACTAGGATTGCAGAGCCACCATGGTGACCCTGCCCTTCAAATTAATTGGAATAAAATGCACAGTATGCTGGAGGACTGGCTGGAATGTAGTCACCAAGCATTGTTTCTTGTAGAGAAACACATGCAGGAGAGAAGAATGCGTAGTTCCTCCCAAGAAGCACGCAAGCCACGGAAATTCCACTGAAGGACCTTGAACAGTATTACTTTAGTAATGATTTTTGGGAAGCCTCACGGAGGTACTTCCCATTACCACCTTGACCTGAGAGTTTACTCAGACGATAAGTATTGTTTATTACTGGGCCACTAGAAGAAGAGTGAACCCGAGGAGTAGTACTTGGGACAGTAATTGGGACCCGTAGACGAATCCCTGAAGCATCTGATATTTTAGAAGAAGATGAAGGTAGATGAGCAGGAATATTCTTTGAAACAATTACATTGGTAATATCCTGTACAGCAGTGGTATCACTGACACAGGTAAATACATCAACATCCATTATACAGGTGGAAGAATCACTTCGCTGCTCAAGCGGAAGAGAAACGGAATTTTTTGAAGTCACAACATCCGAGGCATACACATTCACTTCACGCCCCTCTGATGATCCCGAAGGAAGCTTGCGGGGTGGAACATCTGTTGAATCAAGAGATTCATCAGAGCCACGAGAACGCTTCTGGTGAAAATGAGAGGAAACTAATGATGAGTCTACAGAGACGGTTGCCTTGCAAGGAGGAACATGTATGGAGTCAAGTGCCTCAAAGGAACTGTGAAGACGTCTCTGTGGCAGTTTAGGTGACTTAAGTTTCCTTTTTGGAGAGCGTGTAGCAACGTGAACCTCTACCACATGGACAGCTTTAGCTAAATTATGAGAATTGTCATCAGTTGAAGGGTCACCAGAATGAGTTTCTGATATAGTTTCCAAGACAGAGAAACCATTATGTAGAGTAACCTTAGAAACGCTCTCGCTAGAGCAAGAAGCAGCCGCTTCTTGAGAGAGTTGAGAGGGTGCTGCAACCGATTTAGGGCGAAGGGAGGAGGCGTATGTCTTCACACCACCATCCTTCTGTCGCCTGAAGTTGAGTTGCCGTCTGGCACCACCAATACTGATGAATTGGATGTTAGCCAAGTGAAGGATATCTTGCTCAAGGAGGTACATCTTAAATTGGCGAGAACCTAAGGGGTGAGCATCCCTGCAGCAAAAACTGACACTCAGAAGTAAGATGCGAGTCAAGAGCAGAACAATTACCACACTGGGAACAGTTGTTGCAGTTCCTCCTCCCATGACCAAACTTATAACAACAGAAACACTGCAAAAGACGCTCAACAAAATGTTTCACCTCAAAATAGGTGGGGTTAATATTAATACGATCTGGGATATGCGAGCCATAGAAAGTGAGGATGATCATATTTTTACTGCCCTTCATCTTTGATACTCGTTGGACACTATCTTGGCACATAGCGAGAATATTTATGGCTTTTTTTTATAGATAGTCCAATGTTTTTAATTTTGTTTTTTGTATATATTTTACTTAAGTTAATCAGGTTATTTTAGTAATCAGGTTATGTGAGTTTTAGTTGATATATCTGTTTAATCAAACTGCTTCTCCATTTTGGGATCATGAAACCTGGTTAATGTGCGTAAATATTTTATTAATGATATAAATGACCATATTTTAAAATCCTTAAAATCAAATGTTATGTTGGGCCGTATATGACCCTAGCTGTTGCGCCGCCATTGGCATCTATTTGTCAATCAATCAATCAATCTATATTCCTTGGTGTAAAGCAAAACATGAAGTAAAACAATTAACAATTATTATTCACACTAAGAAGTAGAACAAATACAATACAATCAATGAAAATTAAATCAGGTATTACCGTACTGTACCTCACATACTGTACATCATGGTAAATGCACAGAGAAAAATTGAATTCATATAATAGTGAGCCAGGATCGACACAAATTCAGAAATATGCACTGAACATTCTCAGTAAGAAATGGCACTGGTAAATCACAATAAGAAATGATCAATTACACTACTAATAATGATGAGAGTTCACATAATTACAGTATAATTATAAGTCCTGAGTTATATCAGAGTTGTTGTTGTGTTGTTGATATTCTCCTGGGTCAGAATGGCCTCCTGCCAAACAAACCACCGGTACGCTCTGGTCGCGGTGAAAAAAACAAATTGAAATAAAGGAATGGTTGGTCCAATATACCTGTGCTACCGAAGCAAATCCCTGGAAGATGGGACCAGAGCTTACTGGACCAGGGAGTCTGGGAGCCTCCGACCGCCAGGGAGAGTGGGTGGAAGGTCTTTGATCCTACAGCAGGAAGTGCTGTGGACCCAGGTCTATGTTACTACAAGAGTTACATGAGACCAGTCCTGAAGGGACCATACAGGTATAGTGAGTATAGACTGCTGCATGCAAAGGGATATTGCACCCCCTTGTGCTGGCGGTCCACACAGCAGTCATGACAGAGTTACAGAGTTAAACACATCACATTAAATGCTGGCAGTAATTCTTTAATGACTTTACTTAAATAAACATATATTGACTTAGATAAGTCTACACACTGAAACACTTGCAAAAGGAGATTACAAAATATTACTTATTTATACAAAATATGTACAACATGGACATATCCTAAGCCTCCTCTCTGCACCCAGGACGCACACCAACATTCACTACCGAGTTCCAACAAGTCGCGTCGATTCTCGCTTCTTTTATACTGGCAGTACAGACACAAAAAAATCACTACCCCCATACCTCCCACCCTCCCGTCAATGTCCCTTTTGTTCCTGGGTATGGACGGGAATTCACATGTCCACGACGCGGGAGTCCCTCTCACAGGGCCTCTCCCCACGTCGACGTAGGAAGCTCCATAGGCTACACTTGTACAACAAATAATGAAACAAAATAAAGACAAATCGGGCTTACATAACAGTGAATTAGATAAAAGAATATCTTAAATATAAATCGTATTCTAAACTGCCTGATAACATTGGTATTGTATTTATTATAGCTTACATTACTTTACTTGCACTTTTGTTCCCAGAGCCTTAGAACCATTAAATCCAAATTCCGATATTTCTGAATATCTGTTTAGTATCGTAATGAATAATCCCTCCAAACTACTTTAACTAGCATTAAAATACCCCTGAATATTTTAATATATTACTCACACTTCCTCCCCCTCTCCAATCCTCCCAGACCCATATCAACAGTGTTGAGGAGTGTATGAGACTTGTGGTTGGTGGTGGGTACGCCTTTGTTTACAGCAACTACTTACAAATGCAGATCCTATTGGATGTCTTCTATACAGACAAGACTGGCTACACCCCCATCCACATCAGCACCTCCAAGTACATTCTCTACTCCGGCAACTCATTCGGCATTAGGTGACATTACTGTATTATGTAAAAGATTCCCTACACTCCCACTTTGCCCAATTAGCACTGAAAAACTTCTGGTATGTATCACCAAGGATTTTGCTCTTAAATTCGAGCGAATGTACAGAACAGTAAATCAACAATATGAAAGGCACTTTCAGTGTCTGTTTACTTGTTCACAAACCGCTCTTTCAATGTCCATTGTAGTGCACCTGGTCTGAACCTCCATCAGTGCTGGTTTATCTTAGTAGCACATGTCGCACTGTACTTAAACAAATATTCGTTTTCCACATTATTTATAATAATTTATATATAAATATATATATATATATATATATATATATATATATATATATATATATATATATATATATATATATATATATATATATATATATATATATATATATATATATATATATATATATATATATATATATAATAGCTACCCCCTGCGGGGGGGCAAGAGGCCTTTGGCCTCTTCGTTAGCCGCCCTTGCGAGTGGGAGGCCACCGACCTCCCCGTTGTCGCCCTTTGGACGACCGACACTCTCTTGCCGAAAGTTGGAGGCCTGCGTCCTCCCAGCGGCCGGCTGGTCCCTCTTGTCGAGGGAGTATAGTAATTAGGTTCAGGTTCAAATTTCACCAATAAACTGATTTAGTTTCATAAATTCAAATTATTTGCAAATTTGACCTCGTATGACCCCACCTATGTGCGGTCTGGGGTCAAAAGTACTTCTCACTTAGTTGAGCGACTATGACTATCGTAAAACTGCTAGAAAACGGCTTCCAAATCCGTGAAATAGGTCGTAAATTAGGAAATTGTAAATTTTCGTGAACATTGACCTGACCCGAGAGGTTAAGTATAGGTGATTCCCAGTAATGAGTTATACAGATGTAGCTCATGATGACGCGTCCAACGGTACCAAGATCAAAAGTGACTGAGTAAAATAGTTTTTTCGGATATGGGAACTTTGACCTCCCAAAACCCCCTCTTCTAAAGTTCACCCAAAGTCGCGACTCGATGTGCGACTATGTTTGGTGCATTTCTATTGATGTGCAAAATTTCAGCATAAACGACTGTTGAGAACTGGTACTTTGTCTGCCCCCTCCCCACCACAACCACCACCTCCACCCCCACGCTACAATCCTATATATACAGATATTATATATATGGCGCCCTTGCAGGCATAGGTAGCTATGTAACCCGGGCCTCTCATAACCGGTTCAGTGGCAAGGCAACTCAGGAGTTGCATAGGGGAATAGGGACGACAGGTCCTGGGCACTAGGCCCAGATAGGTCTTCGTCTACCCAGGCGCAATGGAGACGATGAAGCGTGATAGGGACAGCCACGAAGAAGATCTCCAGAGGAAGCAGCAATGACAGGACAAAGAGACTCTGCCGCAGCCTCGACAAGAGGAGGACGAGCAGGACAACGACGACGATGGATGGACCCAGCAACAAAAGAGGCGAATACGGAAGCCCAAGGCTGAGGCAGACAGCAGAAAGGAGAGGCTGGAACTGGCAAAATTCAAGATTACCAGGAATGCCTATGACACC
This sequence comes from Petrolisthes cinctipes, assembly GCA_033782935.1. Classification (NCBI taxonomy): domain Eukaryota; kingdom Metazoa; phylum Arthropoda; class Malacostraca; order Decapoda; family Porcellanidae; genus Petrolisthes; species Petrolisthes cinctipes. Next base: position 230,820 of record JAWQEG010003890.1, on the reverse strand, counting down.
AAAGTGAAGGCAATCACAGCCCTCGAAAAGGCCCAACAATAAAGGGGAGTTCGTGCTACACCCCTGGAACAGGCAAAGCGAAGAGACCCTTTGCCACCACCGTGTGCAAGGCGTGACTCTGCATGAATTATCTCCAGAAGACAAGAAGTACAAGGGTGTCCTGTTGGGCTACCCAATAACTCAAGACTTGGACGCCATCAGGACTTATCTATCAGTAAAGGACGCCGATACAAGACAGTGACACGAATGGTCCTCATCACCTACTGTACATAAGTAAGCTCCCAGAAGCATTGCACCTGGGCCCCTTTGGTAAATACTGTCTGAAAAGGTACATTCCAGAACCGGTTCGATGCTTCAGGATCCAGAACTACGGACACCACAGGGCAGTCTGCAAAAATCTTTGGAATCTGTAGGGGACTGCATGAGACCAAGACATGCATACAGGTACACAAGGATGGCCAGAAGTCTCACCATGTCTAGCTCCGAAGCTGCCCAGCGAGACTTGAAAGGATACACCAGGCTATCGGACCACAAAATGGCATCAAGATAGCCCCAGCTCCCAGGCCTAAGTCAACAGCCTAGAAGAAAGCAGAGGACAGACAACAATACCACCTCTTCAGGATGACAAAGAATTCCCCCAGCTGGGAGAAAAACTGAGGACCAGAAAGGTAAAGGAGTCACAAAGATGTGATGAACTGCCCACCTCTCCCAAGAAGAAGAGGAAACCTAGGAAGAAGAATAAGAATGCAAACAACCCTGCTGCTCCCCCACCACCACCACCACAGGAGGAAGTGGTGATTGAGAAGAGCCAAAACAGGAAGGAGGTAGTCCAGCTGATGCAGAGCATGTTGGCAGATGTCATTGGGAAGGTTCTAGCCTCCCTTGGCATCATAAGAATGGCAGAAGAGGTATCTACTACCATCCAGAATGCACTGGTACCACAACAGGAACAGCCCGACAGGAATGCCCAACAGGAAAACACCCACGCCCCTGAAGAACACTGCACACCTGTCAAACCAAGAAAAAAGGAGGCAAATAGAAGGGCACTGGCCCTCCCACCTCGTCTCAGTCAAAGACCGGACACGGATGAGGAAACGGATTCTGAGTCAGATGTCACAGTATGCTAAGTATATTACAGTGGAACATCTCCGGACTCCGAGGCAATATCAACTCCCTAAAGGAAGCTGTTCGCAAGGAACAGATCAATCTGGTCCTCCTTCAGGAGACCCTCACTACAGACGAGATAACACCCAAACTCCCAGGATTTTAACACTACACACTACCACATAGTGATAAGCGAAGAGGTCTGACCAAATTCATAAATTAAGAGGAGCATCCCTCTGGAACACCATGAGGGAAAGGAGTGGAAGTCCTGGCCATCAAGATCCGCAAAGGAACCACAGACCTTCAAGTATACAACATATGCAGAAGTCAAAGGTGGGATCTGGATCTCTCTGAGCTCTTCAGCATACCACACTCCCTGCTGATTGGGGGTGATCTCAACACCCATCACAGCTTTCTTGGCTCACAACTTAACAATGATGCAACACGACACATGACCATAGTGTTGGAGGAAATAGACAATATCTGTCTCCTCAACTCTGGCGTCCCCACACACCAAGCAGAAGGCAGGCTTGACCTGACCTTCGTATCTAGAGACTTCGACCTCTGCTCGAAATGGTGGATCCACCCCACCCTCACCAGTGACCACTATCCCATCAGGATATGCTCCCAGACTACTCCCAGGATGGAACACCAAGAAGGCCGACTGGAGGAAGTTCGAGAGCTATCTACAAGGTTGGCACGAAGAAAACGAAATGGGAGGAGACCTTTACGCCAATCTCACAGCATTCACTAATGCAGTTAACAAGGCAGCTGAGAAATCCATCCCAATAAAGAGGCCCGGTGCCAAACACCGGGACTACTGGTTTTACTGTGACAAAATTAGGAAACAGAAAAGGAGAATCAACAAACACAGAAAACTTCACAGGAGAAACCCCACTGCTGAATCACTGTCTCTATTAAGGGAGGTGATATGGCACGCCAAGGAAATCTCGAGAAGAGTGAAAGCAGAAAAATGGTATGAGTGGTCCTCGACCATTGACGAACACAGCAAACTGGGAGAGATATGGAGGAACATCAACATAGCTACAGGCAGGATGGCAACTCGTCTGCCTGCACGTCTCAACCCCCTCAAAGATGCTGAAAGACTTAACAGCAACTTTGCAGCAAGGGCAGCAACAACTAATCTTCCGGTGGAAATACAGGACCAGCTACAACAGCATTGTGACACGAGACAAGAGAAAATAGATGAAGCAGTCCTCGAGCAAGACGAGACTGACACTGGATGAACTATTAAGTGCCAGGAAGAGCAAAGACATGGCCCCCGGAGATGATGGCATAAAGTACTCAATTATTTCTGGACTGGGTACTGGGGATCACACGGCCCTCCTAACCTTCATGAACGAGTCATGGGGTGTAGGAAGATTGCCCCTGGCTTGGAAAAAGGCAGATATTCTACCCATTCAAAGCCCAAATAGAAGGGCAAGTACAGACCAATAGCTCTGATGAGCTGTCTCTGTAAAACCATGGAGAGGATGGTGCTCAACCGACTTTAGTGGAAGCTTGGTCCATGGCATCCACATCTCTTAGGCTTTGCCAAGAGAACTGGGACCACAAATGCTATTGCATCTCTACTGAGCACATAAAGGACCAAAAGGCCATTGTCATGTTTCTCGACCTAGAAAAAGCATTTGAACTTGCAAACTCTCATGCCATACTAGAAGCACTGGCAGAAAGGGGAGTTAGAGGACGAATGCTCGCATGGTTACGGGACTACCTCTCGGACCGCACTGCCAGGGTTAAGTACCAAGGCAAGTATCGGCTTACCAGTCCCTAGAAAACGGATCTCCACAGGGAGGGGTCTTAAGCCCAACCCTCTTCAATATTCTTATGGAGGACCTAGTGCCACTCCAGTTGCCGGCTGGTGTCAAACTGATCAGCTATGATGACGATCTGGCACTTCTGATTCATGGGCGAAATATGAGAAAACTCAGAAAATCCTCGACCTGATTGAGGGGAAATGCAAAATCCTGGGTTTGAAAATCTCCAGAGAGAAATCAAAGGCAATGTTCATCAGGGGAAGAGCTCTCCATGAGCATCTGCACATACAGGACACCCGACTTGAATGGGTATCAACTTATCTGTACCTAAGAGTCTGAATAACACACAGCCTCAATTGGAAAACGGAGAAAGAATACCTGCAAGATAGAACTAAATCCCGTCTTGCAGCCTTGAGAGCCCTAGTGTCCTATGACAGCGGTGCCTCAAATAGAACTCTCACGATGTTCCACAAACAAGCCATCCAATCGATCATCGATTATGCTGCCATAGTGCTTCCTGGTATACCAAAGACCTTGGCACGAAAGCTGGAATGCATTCAAAACATTGCTCTGAGGACCATATACGGTGCCCCGTAATGGACCAAAACAGAAGTGATGGAGTATGAATCTGGTCTGGGCTCTATCCAAGACAGAATCGACTATGTAATGTCATGTGTGGTAGCTAGAACCATACATCACTATAGGGATAATCTTTTCAAAAGTGAGGTCATAAAAGAACTTAGAAAGGACATGCAGAGTGCAAAGAGAGGCACCTGCATCCAAATGGTGGCAGACGCAGTACACAGCCTTCTCAACATCAAACTTCTCTTGAAGAAGGTTACAGACTCACCAGCCAGTGAGTACCGTGTCCACCACCGAGGACCATACAAGCCATCAAAACAGAGATAGTTTGGCTTCCAAAAGGTAAGAAGGACCTCAGCGAAAATGAACTCCTCCAGCATGCTAACAGAGTGATGGGTAGCAGGGATAACGAAGACACAGCTGTCTACTACACTTACGGCTCCATGGACCCGGAGAGTGGCAGGGGAGGTGCCTCTTTTGTCTTTGGCAACAATGTCTTTGGATGGAGGACCTCTGACCACTCCAGCTCCACTCAGACTGAGCTCGCAGCCATAGCCCAGGCTATGTGGCATGTGGAGAGAAGGGCAGAGAAGCACATCCACATCTACTAAGATTCAATGACGGCACTGCAGAACCTCAGAAAGTACATCCCAGAAGACAATGTCCAACTGACGACCCATGTACTTGCCACGGCACAAAGGATACAAGGATAAGGGAGGCACATCACAATCTTTTGGATCCCAAGTCATGTTGGAGTGGACGGAAATGAGAGGGCTGACAAAGGAGCCAAATTGGCAGCCAGAGGACCTACTCCGACATTCAAAATTTTTCTTAAGGAGTCTGGTTAGTGGGCTGGCGATTTTAGCAAAATTCATTATGAATGACTGATAGTATGAACATAATCCAAGGAAACTCCTTATTTGCTTTACTGTATTAGGTTGAGGGAATTCCTATTAACTTTATGAACCAAAAATTCTATTTCAGCTTTAAGGAATGTACATTTTGACAGTTTAACCTTTAATCCAACATCCTGCAGTCGTTGTAAGACTCTGTCTAGTTTTTGTAGGTGTGAATTTACATCAAGGCTGACAATAATTAATTAATTAAGTCATCTAAGTAAGCAACAACATCTTGAGTCATGTCGCTGAAGATAGTATTTATCATCCTTTGGAAAGTTAGGGGTGCATTGGATAATCCAAAGGGAATTCTGACAAATTGCCAATGACCATTAGGGGTGCTAAAATCAGTAATAGGTTTGGGTTGGTCATCTAATTCTACTTGCCAATAACCACTAATTAGGTCAAGACTACTAAAGACTCTCCATGAGGATATCTTTAAGTACAGGTAATGGGTACCTATCCTTGACAGTTTTCTCATTTATCTTCCTAAAATCAATAACAGCTCGGAAATCACCTGTTTTCTTAGTCACTAAGAATAATGGGCTGTTATAAGGACTGTTTGAAGGCTCAATGATTCCCTCTGCAGACATATCATCCACCATTATATTCATTACTTGTCTTTGAGTATGAGGTAATTTGTAAGCTTTCACATATACTGGATCTGTGTCTGTTAATGATAAGTGATGTTTAACTAGTGTTGTTTTCCCCAACCGCTCACCAGGTAAAGCAATAGCCACGCTGTGATTTGCTAATATGTGTAAAAGCTGTGTGCGATGTGAAGGAAATCATTTACTTGTACATGCTCATATAATTCATTAATAGTTTGCCTAAGTTGCAATTCATCAACAGTGTGTATGTTGGCTAAGGGAGGATATTTTTTTTCCATCTGTATTGGTTTAAGAAACACAAGAAAATCACCTATGTATGTACCTTGTTTTATTTTCACTGCCTGATCAACCTTGTTAAAAATTAGAGCTTCAATGAAGTTGTCTTTTTGTACCAGAGAAAATATGGATTCCATACCGACATTATTTATTTTACAAGTTTCACATAAGGATATGGTTTGGTTTCTCACATAAATGTCGCCTTTCACTTTCACGTTTATGATAGCAAACTCTTTACTTGGTAAATTTACCGTACTTTTGACACTGCCTGCCAGTCGAGTCTGTGAGTCACTTGCTCTAGTACCCGAGATTACAGCTGTGCACTGCTGACTCCGCGGTTGACATGGGTACACTTGACCTTGAAATACTATTGACTGGATGGATATTGCAATGTCAAGGTTGTGATCCATCAGTTGGCAAACTGAAGTTTTCACAAATGTAGAAGGTGCATTTTAGTCTCTGACTATTCAATGAATGTGTAATAGAATATATATATATATATATATATATATATATATATATATATATATATATATATATATATATATATATATATATATATATATATATATATATATATATATATATATATCAACTTATAAAACAGTTCTCCTCTCGTTCTCCTTCCCTGCCCTACATGTATAGACTCATTAAAACTCACAAGCAAAATAATCCAGCCAGACCCATTATTAGTTCTGTGGGATCCGTCACCTATAAATTATCAAAGTGGTTCATTTTTTTTTTTTTTTTTATAAAAAAAGATGAGGACTAAAGGCCATGAGCCCGCTCATTATCCTCATCTGCGTAGGTTTAGTTAGAGTGTCCAAAATCATGTCCAATTTTGTTCGAGATAACTAGACACATTGCATTTGAAGGAACATAAGTCGTAGTAAGGTGGAAAGATGGATGAAGGTAGAGTGTTCCAGAGTTGGCCAGTTGTGTATATGAAAGACTGAGAGTACCGGTTAACTCTTACATTAGGGAGTTGGACAGAAAAGGGGTGAGAATGAGAAGCTTGACGAGTGTTGCATGCTCTTCTGAGGGGAGGAAGCATACATTGAGAGAGTTCAGAAGAGCAATGTCCAGTGTAATAGCGATAGAAGAGAGAAAGTGATGCAACATTGCAGCGAGGAGAGAGGGGTTGTAGTGAATCAGTAAGAGGAGGAGAGTTGATGAGACGAAAAGCCTTTGATTCCACCTTGTCCAGGAGTGTTGTGAATGTTGAACCACCACACACATGAGAGCCGTACTCCACACAGGGGTGGATGAGACCCCTGTACAGAGACAGCAACTGTGAGGGGGTGAAATAATCACGGAATCTGCGCAGCACACCTAACTTCTTTGATGCGGTTTTAGCAAGAGAAGTAATGTGATCTCTCCAAGAGAGATTAAGAGAGAAAGAGACTCCAAGAATATTAAGAGAGAGGGAAAGGTCAAGTTGTGTGTCGTTGAAGGAGAGGGAATAGTCATCAGGAAGATTAGTACGAGTTGAAAGATGAAGGAACTGTGTTTTAGAGGCATTAAAAACAAAAAAGGTTCTCTTTGCCCCAGTTAGAGATGAGGGAAAGATCAGAAGTTAGGTGTGCTACTGCATCATCACGTAATGTGGAGAGGAGCTGCTGGGATGGGCGGTTGTCATAGTGAGTGGAGTAGTGTAGGGTGGAATCATCAGCATAGGAGTGGATAGGGGAAGAGGTACAGGTAAGAAGGTCATTAATGAACAGGAGAAAGAGGGTGGGTGATAGAACAAAACCCGGAGGAACACCACTATTAATAGACTTGGAAGAAGAACCGTGACCATCTACAACAGCAGCTATAGAACGGCCAGAAAGGAAATAAGAGATAAAGGTGCAGAGAGAGGGATAGAAACCGAATGAGTTTGGAGATTAAACCTTTGTGCCAGACTCTATCAAAATCTTTGGATATGTCGAGGGCAACAATAAAACTTTCACCAAAGTTCCGAAAAGAGGATGACCATGAATCAGAAAGAAGGGATAGAAGATCGCCAGTAGAGCGTCCCTGACGGAAACCATACTGACGATCTGAAAGAAGGTCGTGACAAGTAAGGTGCTTATGAATTTTGGAGTTAAGAACAGATTCAAAGACTTTAGATAGACATGAGATCAAAGCAATGGGGTGGTCACCTTTCTTCGGAACAGGTTGGATCAGAGCAACTTCCAGCTAGAGGGAAAATTGTTAGATGATAGACATAGACGGAACTGTTTGCCTAGGCAGGGTGTCAGCACGGGAGCACAGTTCTTGAGAACAACTGGAGGACTCCCATCAGGCCCGTACGCCTTCCGAGTGTTAAGGCCAGAGAAGGCAGAAAATACTTCCTTTGAAAAGATTCTGATGACAGGCATAAGTAAGTCAGAGGGGGGCGGAGTTGGAGGAATAGAGCCTGAATCGTCCAGTGTGGAGTTAAAGGCAAAGGTTTGAGAGAAGAGTTCAGCTTTATCAGGTGAAGAAATGGCAACATTTCCATCAGGAAGGATGAGAGGAGGGAAAGAGGAAGAAGTAAAGTTACTGAAGAGATTTTTGGCTAGATGCCAGAAAGAACGAGAGGTGGAAGAGTTGGACAGATCATTGCACTTGGCACGGATGAAGGATTTTTTGGTTAGTAGGAGAACAGATTTGGCACGATTGCGGGCAGAAATATTCAGAGCACGAGATTCATCAGTTTGAAGGCGTCGATACCATCTGAAAGCTTCCTCCTTGTTGTGGACAGCAGTAGAACAAGCGAGATTAAACCAAGAGTTTCGTGAATTAGTAAGAGGGAAAGAATATGAAATGTATGCCTCCATGCCCAAGAGGATCACCTCCGAGATGCGTGCATCACACTCAGAGGGACCAGCAAAAATCATTCCATGGGAAATCTTGAAAGTACTGCCTTAGGTCATAGTTGGCAGCGCTGTAATGCCACAGACGCCGATTCCTGGAAGGGTCTAAAGGTCTTACTGGAGCGATAGGACAGGATACTGAAATAAGATTGTGATCGGAGGAGCCAAAAGGAGAGAAAAGTTCAACAGTATAAGCAGAAGGATGAGAGGTTAGGAATAAGTCAAGAATATTGGGCTGATCTCCAAGGCGGTCTGGAATACGGGTAGGGTACTAAATTAACTGCTCTAGGTCGTTGAGGATAGAAAAGATGAAGGCTTGTTCACCAGGTGGATCAGTGAAGGGAGATGAGAGCCAAATGCGGTGGTGAACGTTGAAATCTCCTAAAATGGAGATTTCTGAGAAAGGAGAATGGGATAGAATGTGTTCTACTTTTGAGGTAAGATAGTCAAAGAATGTTGGATAGTCAGTAGAGTTAGGAGGGATATACAGCACAGATGTATTTAGTTTGAGAGTAACAGGTTAGCCGAAGCCAGATGGTTGAGAATTCAGAAGAGTCTAGTTCGGGAACACGAGAACAAGTGAGGTCGTTGCGTACGTATACACAACAGCCGCCTTTGGCACGAAACTGAGGATAGAGAAAGTAAGAGGAGACAGAGTAGGGGTTGCTGTTAGTTGATGCTGAGATCTGGGTCTCGGTGAGGAAGAAAAGATGAGGTTTAGCAGAGAAGAGGTGGTGTTCAACAGAAGAGAAGTTAGAGGAAAGACCACGAATGTTGCAAAAGTTGATAAATAGTGAGTCAGACAATGGTCCAGGGCATCTCAGGGGGTCGTTAACAAAAGGTCCAGGCTGAGGGGAGTTTATTGACCCATCCCCAGGGGCCTCCGAGGCTTGATTTTTAATTATTTTCATAGTTGTATAATTTTGGGGGGATATAATTTGGACAAAGGGTGTGGTGTGTAGCTTGTTTGTATATATTGTGTAAATAGAGAGAGAGTGATGTCTTTGGGAGTATGTTGGACTACTCTCAGTGTATGTGAGACACGAAAAAAGATCAGCAATGGTGGACAGACAGGTGAAACGGGAGTTCCAACCCTCCCTATCACCAGTCCAGCGTCTACCCTAGGAGTACTGCCCTGTTTGGGTGGTGTCTTCAGCCTCCACCTGCAAAGCCCTTTAGATGGCACAATTTCGGACCAACATAAAAAATAATGTTGACTTAGTAGAAAAACTTAACAGTTTACAGGTAACTGATGCATTTAAGCTTGTGAGTTTTGATGTTAAATCTATATTTACCAAAGTTCCTGTTGACGACCTTTTGGATTATCTATATGAAAAGCTTGATAACATCCCTCTCCATATCACCAAAAATGCTATCTTAAAATTGATTAAGCTGTGCATTAAAGACTGTAAATTTGTTTTTCAAGATGAATATTTTGAGCAGAAATTCGGTATGGCAATGGGCAATCCACTCTCCCCAGTTTTGAGTAATTTGTACATGGAGTTTTTTTAGAAGAAACTGCTTAATAACATTTTACCCAGTAATGCTGTATGGTACAGGTACGTAGATGACGCACTTTGCCTCTGGCCATGTATTGAAAATCTAGATAACTTTCTGCCATTGCTTAACAACTTAGCCCCTTCCATTAATTTTACCACTGAAATTGAGGATGGAAAATTGCTATTTTTGGATTGCCTAATTCACAGGGTAGGCAACACCTTTAAGTTTATCATATACAGGAAACCAACCAATGTTTTGTCATATATTCATTTTTACTCTGTACACCACGATAAAGTCAAACTGTCTGTTTTCACTTCCATGTACTTACGTGCTCTACGGGTATGTAGTCCTGAATTCATGGATAAGGAATTTGGATTTATCTCTGACATTGGAACAAAATTAAAATACCCCAAACCATTTTTGGATAAAGCCTTAAAATTGGCAAGAACATCATTTTATAGGGTTGAACCTCGCCTACCCCGTGACAATAAAAACTTACTGATATTACCCTACAGTGATAAATTTGCCCAAATCCCTAATCTTCGAAAAACATGGAATGTTAATGTTGCCTTCTGCAATGATAACACAGTCAAGAAAATTTTGATCAAAAATTCACCCAATTCCTCATGTGGGTGTATCTACAAAGTACCTTGTAAAGAATGCAATATGTTCTATATAGGACAAACTGGAAAAGACCTTTCAACCAGGGTCAAACAGCATAAATATAGTGTTAGGACCGGACAAGAATCTAATGCTTTATCTATTCATATGAAAGACAATAATCATTGTATTGACTGGGATAATGCTTCGTCAATCATGTCTTGTAATTCATCCGAAAAATAGAAACATCATAGAGTCAAGTTTGATTAAACACGCAGAAACTATTAATATGAACTTAAACAATGGTATGTACAAGTTGGATAGTTTCATCATAGACAAGATTGTTAATAAATTAAATCCAACTGCTATTCCTTAAGGGACAGGTTGGTCATTCTGGCGTGCGTAAATTATGAGTTGACATTTCTAGTCCTCCCAACCTTCGTTTTATATCTAGATCAATAATTTGTTTACCCTATTTGCAGGGATAGGTGATGCATCTGTCATAGAAATTTCATCAACGTGTCTCCTGTAGATTTTGTGTAAAACGGTAATTACCTGTCAATTTGAGAGTTTTCGAAATTATGGCGGTAAAACTATGGTAATGGTAATGGCGGTAAAACTATGAAGAGATTATCAATTTCCTTTGGTACACTGATAAGAGACATCCTGAAGCACCTACAACGGTTTTTTTTGTAAACTTAGCAAATGAGAGAAGTGATTTATGCCACGACAAAAAAATAGAAATAAAATTTTCATAAAATCGACTTTTAAAATTATAGCATATATGTATCTGATGGAGATAAGGTATGATTGAGCTGACATTAGTAGATATATGCTGTGTGAACATTTTGAGACCAAAATTATTTAAATTACATAATTACAGACTGAGTTATTCTCACCTGTATGCGAGAAAATAAGTTTTGAGATAAATGGACTTTTACGTTATAAAGTTTTCTACCCCATAAAAATGGTGCCAATTAATAACAAATTACATTTCTTACTTACATATCCCTTCAGCATTTCATGGAACGTCTGTAGTGGAGGTTCAGGTCATTACATGTCATTACATGTCATGTTTATGTCACCTGTGTAGCCCCAGTGTGGAAGAGTTCTCCAAGGTCAAGTAGACCTCTTCTAAAGCAAGGCTCCTGGTCCCCTGTTATTAATATATCAAATCTATATAATACTTGATAACAATATTATATATTTCTGACAAAAATAACATATTCAGAGGGTATCAGTGGAGCCTACCCACCTCATTGTTGCCAGGAACATACACTTTAGAAACCACCAGGTTGGTAGTCAGGGCCAGGTGCTGTCTTGTGTTTTTTTTCTTTATTTCTTGGTGTTATTTTTTTGTTGTCCATTCTTTGCCTGGCTTGAAGACTTGATGATGTGGCAGAGAAACCGAGATACTGTAAGAATTTGTTTGCCATGTACCCAAAATTATGATCTATTATTGTCAGTTGTGTTGCAAATCTTACTCTGTTCATGCCAGCATGTTTGGCTTTGCTCTGGTGTTTCCAAAGCTTGGAATGAAAGCCTTCGTTTCTATTCTGGCTTTCACCTTTCAGACACTTCTGCAGGAGCACAGGGCTTGACAAGTCACTGTAAATGCCTCTTACTCTGTCCTCATATATATATATATATATATATATATATATATATATATATATATATATATATATATATATATATATATATATATATATATATATATATATATATATATATATATATATATATATATGTATATATATATATGTATATATATATATATATATATATATATATATATATATGTGTGTGTGTGTGTGTGTGTGTAAATCTCTGTTTTAATATTGTAGAAAACCTCATAACAAGTCCTCTCCATTCATCACAAACGAATTTTTCTACCATCATAATAATCATCTCTCTCTCTCTCTCTCTCTCTCTCTCTCTCTCTCTCTCTCTCTCTCTCTCTCTCTCTCTCTCTCTCTCTCTCTCTCTCTCTCTCTGTTTGTATGTTTCGTCCTCTTCCTCTCGCTCTCCCCTTCCCCCACTTCCACTCGCTCACTCAAACTCTCTCTCTCTCTCTCTATCTGAGAATGGAGACCTGCTTAATATGTAGGGCCATATGTATAAACATATTTATGTGAATGGGTTTATAGTTATATAATGCGGTTTATGTTTGAGGGTTTACCATGTGACCTGAATGAGAATTCTTAGGGATACTGAATACCAGTATATTTGTTTTATCTTCATTGTTGCCATGTTTCCAATGTAAACATTGCAATTGTCATTAGCTTCATTCTGTCATCATTTCTGTTATTATGTATATAGTTTGTCAGCCTTAACGGCAACCTGGCTATCTCCACCCCTTTTTTCTCTCGTTTCCTCCCTACCTCTCCTCAAGCACCCCCAACACACACCCAGTTCCCTCGCTCACCCCCGCAACCTCCCCCCCCCCTACCACCTCCGCCCCTACCCTTCCCCATGGAGCGCGCATATTTAATTAAGGTTCAGTACTGTATAATGAACAAGAAAAATTCACAATGCCGTGAATGCAGAAGTCTAGTGAAAAACCCACATTTATTTGTAATTGATTGAAAAAGATATACGACTTTTCGGTTACATCACGTAGCCCTCTTCAGGTATGAGTGAGGACAGGTAGAGTAAACGAATATATATGTATACCGCTCATAGAGGGGGAGAGTGGTAGGGGGGAGAGGCGGAAGGGTCACGTGATAGGGAGGCGGGAGGAGGAGGGAAAGAGAAGTTGGGATGGGGGTGTGTGAATTCACGCAGGAGGAAGGAAACAGAGGTAGAATGGGGGGGGGGGAAAGGAGAGACGAGCTGATAATGGGAAAGGAAAGAACATCAGGGCAAATAAAAAAAAATACATGGAATGGTAACGGAGGAAGTGGAACAAAACAGAATACAGTCACATACAATTAAAATAGAACTCTAAGTTACACAGTACTGTATGTTATATGGATGTGCCTTTGATCTGAAGAAGCAATAGCAAAACGTCGTCAATAAAGGCTCCTCGTCATAGAGTGTTGTTCTTACCATTTTGTCAAGCAAATGCTTATTTTAACTCAACGTTCTTTATCTCACTAGGCTCTATCAAAATAAATTTTAACAGTTCGTACTGAAAATATATAAGAAAACAGATGACAATATTAACAACTAACGTTAACACTACTTCACTATCTGTAAATGTAAATCGTTATAAATTTGTCTATAATTATATAAAAAGCATATAACCTATCCCTATTACTAAGGTAGAAATGAATATTTGAAGCCTTAAAACGAATCACAGCACGAGCCGTGAGCCCGTGAAGCAATGCCAGGCAGATCTCCTCCCATCACCATCAGTTGGCTGATGTATGACAACCACAACTGAGAATAAAATACGAGTTATTCCAGTATGTGTTATAATTCAGTTCCTCATTAACAATGTTTGCTACTGTTCTTCATATACTGTATATATGGCAAATAAACATAATATATTTAGTTCACCACAATGCTCTCTTGTTTAGATATAATAAGGTTATATTATCACTAAACTTTCCTAGCAACTTATCGACCAATCATCTCCGTCGTTATATGTTCAACTCTCTACACCTCCGTCACCTCCTTGTGGGGTAGGGTATAGAGGAGCCCAGGGTGATAAAGAAACTCCCTTCCGCAACTGTACCAATAAAGTGTTACCTTGTCTACTAAAGTCTGTTCATCCCGGGTAGTAAAGCAAGGGCTTCTTTGTTGTTATAATACCATTAGTCTTAGCAGTAATTGTAGCATCCAGATATCTCTCTCACAACTCAATAAAACTTTAAACAAAGAAATTATGTCGAGTAGAAGAGAACAAAGTTCCCGAATATATTAATACAACTTTTTATTATAGTTTTTTTTTCTTCTGCAGCACAGATTAAACCAGTGATGTTAAAAAACATTTCACTCCAAAAAACAAAATTTCATGAGCCCAATGGTGTAACTAGATTACAGAGTAAACCTGATATAAGTGGAAGACAGAAGAAATTATAGATACCTGTGTCAGCCAATCAGGAGACACCTTACCAATGATGTCTCGAGCCCAGTGGAACACAAATTTTGAACTGAGTATAGTTTGCTGTATTATTGATGCCAATTTTAATGTGTGACTACATGTCTAGAATCTATGCATTGATAAATTGCTTCTCAAACAGGAAGAAACCGAGTGATAACCATCATATTTTTTATTCACAAACACTCATTCTCACTTGCATAAACATACATACATACGGTACGGTATACTAATTTGTTCAAACCTAGACACTCATCCATCCATTAATATTCACACATTTACACACTTCCACATACAGATATCCACGCATACTCACTCTCCCATATCTCCGTATGCCTGTAGTGATGAGGGCAGTACTTAAAGGGTTTCGGCGCCCCTTCGGCTCCAACCATTCTCTTTCAATTCTTCAACTGTCCCTCTTTTCTATCTATTTCCTTTCTGCTTGCTGTCTCACTTCTCTATCACTTGCTATATGTCCTCGCTGTTGCGGCACCTATTATCGATCAATCACTCTCCCACATACTTTCACTGTCACAAATACAGTACACCTGCATATTCACTCTCCTTCAGGCATTCTCATACACGTACTAAATCACACACTTTTATATATCTGTTACAGACATTTTGGTACAGGTATGCCAATCATTGCATATTTCACATATCTTTTATATGCACTAGAATCAAAATGTAGACTGCATACATTTACGCTGTCAGCATTACAGTAATATTTGTATCCCTTCTTCAAAGGTTAATCCATTTCTTTTTAAAATTAGTTCCTACAAAAAACGAGTGAAATAGATGCTTTTCACTCACTTTCTGCCTACTTGGCAGGTCACTCAGTCATCTTATATTGTAGGATAGGAAAAAAGCATATGCTCACAGAAGAGGGAGGGAGGCATTGACATACTGTACAGTACTGTACGGTCGGGCAAAAAATTCACAAATCATTCACTGTTGTCAGTCCCGTATCTGCCCGGAGTTTAGAGGTACAGCTCCGGACAGATCAAGGGTCCACACTTCTTCCACCAGCGACTTGGTTTGGGCCTCGTCGGATCTGGCAACAGTTGCATGTGGAGGGAGGGGGTATGTTAGTGGGAGAGGAGGAGAGAAATGTGGGCCGAGCTATATAGGAGGGTAACGAATGATCAGGTAGAGAAGACGTGTGTCAGGAGGAATGAATGAAGCATACACTGTGAGTGGTATCGAATCACCAATAGTATAAAGCAGGGTTCTTCAAACTTTTTCAGTCGTGACCCAGTTTTTACTATGACATCATTCTCGCGACCCATACAGAAAGATATTTTACAAATTATCAGAATTATCAACCTAAGAAAATACAAGGCCAGAAACTGAAACGCAATAATTATGATTAAAAG
Organism: Petrolisthes cinctipes; assembly: GCA_033782935.1. Lineage (NCBI taxonomy): Eukaryota > Metazoa > Arthropoda > Malacostraca > Decapoda > Porcellanidae > Petrolisthes > Petrolisthes cinctipes. The sequence goes on along the minus strand of JAWQEG010003890.1, from coordinate 215,209 downwards.
GCATTCTAACCAGAATTATAAACACTGCCTCACCTACCCCTCCCTCTCTCTCTCTCTCTCTCTCTCTCTCTCTCTCTCTCTCTCTCTCTCTCTCAAGAAGGCTAATATTTGTGCAATGATTTTGTTTTATTGATAATTAAATATATGAATATTCGATTATAAAAATATGCTAGGTGGATTCATGTATGAACTTCATATTTATTTTATTGTCACGAACATTATTATTCTATTTCATTCATGTATTTATTTTTGTGAGCCTGCGACCCAGTTTGGAGGAATTCGGGACCTGTAGTTTGAAGAACCCGGGTTTAAAGAAGTGCATACTGCATTAACGTAGGTGGATATAGGAGAGAAGAAATGTGATGATTTGAGGCGAGGGTGAGGGGGAAGGACAGTAATGGTGATCAACGTGATGCTCATGTATCTCTCTATAGGTTACTGAACACAGTGTTTTATGCTCAACTTCAGAATAATGTTCTCAGCATCACAATGATAGGCAAAAATAATGAAAACAATATAAATAAATTATCTTTTATTATACGACAAACATTCAACTGCCTAGGAGTTACTGTCTCATATATATATATATATATATATATATATATATATATATATATATATATATATATATATATATATATATATATATATATATATATATATATATATATATATATATATATATATATATATATATATATATATATATATATATATATGGAGGAGGAATAATACTCGGTGACTATAAATTTACTCTGAATTATCTTAATAACTGTTTTATTGACGTTGATCACCATTACTGTCCTTGTGGTCCTTATTGTGTCATATGGTGTTCTGCGCAGTAATGCTGGAACTAGATAAAAGTAAGGTAATGTATATCGAAACAGATTTTAATAAAAAATACCTATAAGTAACTTAAAAAGAAAGATATAATATATTTCTCTTTCCTGCAAATGGGTTTAACAAGTTAATATTCTGACTAGCAACAGACTGGCAAATGGCAATGCATGGAACCTATAGTCCTTCAGTTTTATGAAGGCGAAATGCTTTGGCTGGGATAATCCCGTCAATAATGCGTATCTGAAAACACTTTCATTCTAAATAATTTATATATCTTTCCCCATGAATATCTAGTTGTTTTCTAAATTCTCTACATATTGACCCATTAGGGTGGTATTGTCTGCATTAGTGATGTGGGCATTACTTTAAGGGTTTTGGCGCCCCTTCGTCCCCAGCCACTAGCTTTTAGTTCTTCAATTATCCCTCTTTTCTTTCTATTTCCTTCCTGCTTGTTACCTCACCTCTCTATCACCGTTTTCTGGCACTATATGACCTCGCTGTTGCGGCGCCTAATATCAATCAATCAATCCACCTCTATAAATTGAGAACCAAAATGCGATCAACAACATAACCTCAATTGGACTATAAGTGATAAGGGAGAAAGGCCTATGTCATTACAACTTCTTAAGAACGAATGAGAAGGTTAAAAATATGAGAAAGAAAAGATAAACGGTAGGAAAGGAGGGAAGGGCAAGCGAGAGAGGGAAAAGACAGTAGAGAAGATGTGTAAAGTTGCCAGTTACTTGAGACATACTGTAATATATATAGCCTATGCATAAAATTAGACCAAGTTCATTGAAAACGCCATATAGCGGTGCCTATTTAAGCTTAATATCGATTATTTTCAAAGAAATGCATATTTAGAAGAAAAAATCCTGGTAAATAGTTTAATGAATTTGTTGACAAATATGATTATTAAAAAAGTTAGAAAATTAAACCGTTTTCTGCCGAAAAAAAAAAAAAAAAAAAAACAGCTGGGCTTGGGAGAAGGTGATGAATAGGGTGGATTACAAGCACGAGGGATTTGATTGATATTAGGAGGCGGAACAGCGAGGTCATATAACACCAGGAAAAGGTTAGAGAGGTGTGACAGCAAGCAAGAAGAAAATAGGAAGAAAGGAGAGACAGTTGAAGAAATGTAAGCTAGTGGCTGGGGCAAAAGGGGCGCCAAAACCCTTAAAGTATTGCCCACATCATTACAGGCAATACCCCCCTACGGGGCAAACACGAGGGATAAAAGGAATACAGGGATAGCTGTCTTAATATCCAAAGGATAATATATATTCAGTAGTCTATCCCACTACGATGGTGAACAAAAGACAGTGCCTTTATTTATAGGATATAATGTAACAGATATTCTAATTATATTTGTTTGTTATTACTTTTCAACTAATCACCTTCATTTTTATTACCCTCATCCCCCTCACCCTCGCCTCAAATCATCTCATTTCTTCTCTCCTATATCCACCTACGTTAATGCAGTATGCACTTCTTTAAACCCGGGTTCTTCAAACTACGGGTCCCGAATTCCTCCAAACTGGGTCGCAGGCTCACAAAAATAAATACACGAATAAAATAGAACAATAATGTTTGTGACAGTAAAATTAATATGAAGTTCATACATGAATCCACCTAGCATATTTTTATAATCAAATATTCATATATTTAATTATCAATAAAACAAAATCATTGCACAAATATTAGCCTTCTTGAGCAGTCTCACCACAACCTTTCTGGAGTGAAGACGTGTTCCTGGCGCTCTGCCTGTGCTGTTGTTTGTCTTGTTTCTACGTTCTTGTTTGTGTGTTGTTGTGTCTGTGGTGTTATAGGGGTTGTTTATATTTTCTATCTCTTTTTTTTGTGGTTTTGCTGTTTGTGGTATTGTTGTTTGTGGTTTATTTGTTTTCTTGTGGTTCTGTGTGTGTTTGTGTGTGTTCAGTTGTTCGCTTCCCATCTAGGCCTTGCCGGGCCTGATGGAGAGCGCGGATTTGGATGTGGCTTCCTGCCTGGAGGCCGACTTGGCCATGTCGGAGGAGGATGAGTCTCCTATCGAGGATCACTGGCCTGAGCTGTCTTCTCGCAACCCTCCCCCCCTCTCCTCGGTCACTCCGCAGCTTCCGTTCAGCCTTCCACCTCCTCAACCTCTACCAAGCGACCCGTTGATGCCTCGTCCGACTCCATGCAGGATTCCGATGGTGTGGACTGTTTGCCTCCGGCTGCCAAGACTGCCAAGGGTGCTTCAACTGTGAATGACATACCTTCTCTGCTTCAACGTGGTGTTTCTTCCTTGTATACCAACTCCATGCCCTCGTCCAACCTTGCTGCTTTTGCCCCAAGAAATGCCTATGATAAGCTCTCCTTCTCTGGGAACCCATCTACGGACACAAAGTTGCGTTGGTTTTCTGATGTCAACAGGGCCTTCCAGCTGCAGCGTGAACTGGCTGAAGTGAAGATGGCTGCTGTCACCTCCCGGTTTGTCTACATCTCTAGGAAGCGTCAGGATATCATTGATAGAGTGAAGGATGGTGAATTTTTGTCTCTGCCTCTCATTCTTAAAGACTCACCCAAGAGGCCTCATAAGTTCCCCAGCTACATCCTTACCCGTTTTCCTATTAATGTTGACCCGAAACTTGCCAAGGGATACCCTGGTGTGTAATTTGCCCGTCGTTTTTATCCAAGATGGTTCCCCCATTAGCCTTATTGTTGTTGTCTGGAGTCAACCTGATCCACCTAATGAGATTTCTTTTGATTTCCTCCCTTGTCTTCCACCGTGTGAGGTGAGGAAACTTCATAATGACCAGCCTTGGTGCTATAGGTGCTGGGGTGTGGGGCATATCTCCCGGTACTGTTCTGCCAGGCAGAAGTGTGCATGGTGTGCTGCCGACCATGATTCCAAGACGTGTCCTGTCAGGGGCGAACCATCACGTCCTGCTGCCTCCACCTCTGAGCCTTCACCTCCTGAGGATACATCTCGATGGAAGTGTCCACGATGCCTTCAGCCAGGGGTTAACGTGTGGCATGGATGTACTCAACGGTAGGTCCAGGCTCGTGTCACTACTATTGCTCCGTCTCCACCACCGCCACCACCACCACCTGCCCAGTCTGCTCCTCCTACCAGCCCTGCCTCGCCTCCAGACCTGGCACTCTGCAAGTCTGTTGCTACCCTCATGGCATGATGTACGGCTCTCGAGAACCGCTTTTCTGCCCTTGAAGCCAGGATGGATGGGCTAGTTGCCGCGCAGGCTGCCAATGACTCCGAACTCTCCACCTTGGTCGAGGCTCAGCAGGCCATCATCTCAACTGTCACTACCCTTACGGAAAAGATGGATACTGTTGCATCTCGCCTTGAAAAGCTTTTCGAGTCAGTCCCTTCTCATGGTACATCTTCTTCTCCAGGTCGCTCTTCTGCCCCCACTCACCGGACTTCTACCTCCAAATACAGAGTTCGCTAGTGATTGCCGGCTGGATGTCATCTCCTGGAATGTATGTGGTATCACCAGTTATGCTAAGCTCACTCAACTCAAGGCCTTTGTTTTTCGTCATCATCTCAGTGTTATTTTTCTCCAGGAAGCATTTCCAGGATGGCCGCTCGCTGCTGGGCATGCTCCTTCTCTCTCAGGTTATGTGCCATATGTTCATCTGGTAAGGAATGGTCTCCTGACTTACATACATAGCTCCATGCCACATCGCCTTCTTTGTACCTCGACTGATCCTGACATGAACTTTCAGCTATTTGAGGTTCTACCTGGGAATGGAGTGCTACAACTATGTAATGTCTATTCTGCCCCAGCTAGACTCACTCTTGAGGCTCTTCCTTCTCCAACAGTGCGTAGTATGGTGTATATGGGAGATTTTAATGCTTGGCATTCTGATTTGGGTGATGGTTCTGGCTCTATTAATCGTAATGGTGTTCGTCTCCTTTCATACATCCGCAAGCATCATCTGACACGCTGGGACACTGGCGGTGCCACTCATTGCCGGGGAGGTACTCTGGATTACATCCTCTAGTCTGGCCTGATAGCATCTCAGGTCCTGTGCTCCTCCGTGCCAGACTTATTCTCTGATCACATAGCTCTTCGGTTTCATTATTCTCTAACTGCTGGGTCAAGTGCTTCAGCCACTCATTTGCATATTGCTGTGCCCTCTAAATATTGCCCGACTTACATCTTATTCATGGCCCATGTATTCCCTACATTTGACATATCATCAGCTGAACAGTTGTACTCTGATCTTGTATCTGCTACTCATGACTTTTATAGGCTATACGTCTCCTGGCCACACCTCCAGCATCGCCATACTGCGCACTCCTGGACGCTGGATGCACGTATACAGGAGGCAAAGGAGGAGGCTGAACGTGATGGCCTATTGTTTCAAGCCAACCCAACCCCTGACCTGCTCCATCGTTACCAGATGTCTAGGGACGCCTTAGTTGCCCTGCAGGAGTGTGCTCACACTGAGTATTGGCAGCAGTTCACGGACCGCATCAACCAGCAAACAAGTGTGGCTTCTATGTGGCACCTCATCCGTCGGGTTGTTAAAAAGACACCGGCAACTGCTCGTCATCACACTCCCGCCGACTATGCCCAACAACTTGTCGATGCCTGGTCAGAACAATCTAAGTCAGCCAGTCTACCCATCCACATACAAGATGAACTCACTTCCCGTGCTGCTGTCCATCGGCTAAGTCTAATGTCTGCTCTGTTGCAAGATGATGACGATGATGCAGAGGAGATAACTGAGGAGGAGTTGCGACGTGCTCTCTCTCGGGGTAGAGCTTCTTCCCTTGGTGATGATGGTATTACTTATGCTGTGCTGCGCCTACTTCAAGAAGTTCCTGGGAACCCTCTACTTCTACTGTACAATCTTTGTCTTCATAATGGTTGTGTACCACGAGCCTGGACCAGTAGCACAATAATACCCATCCTAAAGCCCGGCACTGCAAAGTTCAGGCCTATTTCCCTGACTTTTGTAAGGTTATGGAGAGAATCTTACTCAATCGTCTCATGTACAGACTGCAAGATCGCCTTTCTCCATGGCTGTTTGGTTTTCTTCCCCAGCGGAGCACACACAACTGCCTAGTCGACCTGTACACTCGCCTTAACAGGGACAGTGTTGTTGCCTTCATTGACCTTCGAAGTGCCTTCGATGTTGCTAATAGAGACGTCATTTTGGATCAACTGGTTGACTTTGGGATAAACAGGTAACCTATTACGGTGGATTCGGGGCTACCTGAGTAACAGGACCTCCCGTGTGTTTTGCAGTGGTGCGCTTAGTCGTTTGCGCAGTTTTCATCTTGGTACGCCTCAAGGTGGTGTTCTCAGCCCATTGTTATTTAATATTCTGATGCATCGGCTGCTTACTTCTCTCCCTGATATTCCTGGAACTACAATTACGTGCTATGCTGATGATATCTGTGTTCATTCTACCTCACCAAGGGATCTCCAGCGGTTTCTTGACTCCTTCTCTGTGGCCTCCTCTCACTGTGCCATTATTGTCTCCCCAGATAAGAGCAGAATATTCACCTGCCGCCTTCCTCAAGCTCGGCCAGTGTTCACCATTGGAGGGACTGTCATTCCCATGTGTTCCCAGTATCGCAACCTGGGCGCGCCAGTCAATATTTGGCCAATTGTCCCTGCCAGACCTCAAGACCATCCCATTGTCCAGGACTTATTGGGTCGTCTCCAGCGCCGACTTACGCCACTTCAATGGCTTACTAACAACTCCTCGGGTATCTCCATCCCAGTAGCCAGGATTATCTATATTGCTTTTATCCGTTCAGTTGTTGATTACCTCTCCCCTGCTCTGATTCAACTTCCCAGGGCTACTCTTGAAACTTTAGACAAATTTCAGAATAGAGCATTGAGAATAATTCTCGGTTTTCCAATGTCGACCAGGATAGTGAATATGCAGCGTGAGTTGCGTCTTCCCCCATTAGTGGAGAGAATTTATTCTAATGTTACTTGCTTCACTGTCAAGTGCCTCCATTTCCCACATCTTTCACCCATTACTCTCAGTTAGTCAGGACTTCTCTTAGACCAAACTACCCGGTCCCTCCCATACTGCCTGCTGGACGTACTCTTATATGGTCTGTTTCCTTTATGCTCTGTAGTCTTAATATAGATATAATGGTGGCCGATGTCCCCCCAGGACCCCCTCCGTGAATGCTACCAATACCTGACGTGAGCTTCACACCTACTTCCAAGTCGGAACTGCATTCTCTACAGCGGCAGTTGGCTCTGGAACACATAGAAACAGTGACATCCTCCATCACAGATCCATACTGCCTCTACACTGATGGCTCATTGCAAGTGGATGGTGCAGCAGGTTGTGCCGTTTTCTCACCTGACATGGAGTCACCTCCAGGGGGCTGGGTTGGCCGTCGTCTCTGTAACAGCTCTAGCTCAACATTGTGTGAACTGTATGCCATTCTGAATGCTGTTAGTCTTGTTTGTCAACGTGGAGTGAATGCTGCCATTTTTTGTGACTCCAGACCTGCCCTTCATTCTCTCTCTAGTGTTCAGCCCACACACTCTACTGTTGTTCAGCAGATTTTATCGTTTTTGTCCTTATTGCGTCATCGTAACTTGACTGTCAAATTTTTATGGGTGCCATCCCATGTAGGTTTACGTCACAATGGTACAGTTGACAGACTCGCAAAGGAAGCCTGCCATCTGCCTCCTCGTGGTGCTGGACGTCCTCTCTCCCTGACATGTTACCTCTCTAAAGTCCACTCCGCCGCTCTCCTCCCTGTACGGCGACGCAGGGATGCAAAGAGGCCCTTCAGCATCTCCATCACACATTACGAGTCTGTCTGCCGTCACAAATATTGCTACCGTCGTCGAGGCCTCATGGTTCGGGGGCACAATGTAGTCTCGGCTCGTTTGAGGCTTGGCTACCGTCAACCGTGGCAGGTTGCTAGGATGCAGGGTGAGCCTCCCTTCACTGAGTGCCGCTTGTGTCGAGCGCCTCGTGCTAACACTATAGAGGACTATTACCTGGCCTGCCCACTGTCCGACACTTGCTGCCCCGGGGCCTATCACTTGATGTGGTTTGTCGACACCTGCTGAACCACCATGTTCTGGAGGAACTTCTGGTATGCCACCCTCGTTTTGGTGGATTTAAATAGGTGATAATGTAAATATTTGTCTCTATGCTTGTGCTCCAGTCTGTTATGTTTTCGTGATGTGTGTGTGTGGTGTGTGTGTGTGTGTTTTCGTGTGTATGTGTGGTTGTAGTCATTGTTTTCTCATGGGTCCTGCCTACCCGTATGTATTGTTGCCTTCCTGTTGATTGACGCTACGGCGCGATTAATTATAAAAAAAAAAAAAAGCCTTCTTGAGAGAGAGAGAGAGAGAGAGAGAGAGAGAGAGAGAGAGAGAGAGAGGAGGGGGGTAGGTGAGGCAGTGCTTATAATTCTGGTTAGAATGCCTTTTAATCATAATTATTGCGTTTCAGTTTCAGGCCTTGTATTTTCTTAGGTTGTAATTCTGGTCATTTGTAAAAGATATTTCTGTATGGGTCGCGAGAATGATGTCATAGTAAAAAATGGGTCACGACTGAAAAAGTTTGAAGAACCCTGCTTTAAACTATTTGTGATTCGAAACCTTTCACAGTGTATGCTTCATTCATTCCTCCTGACACACGTCTTCTCTACCTGATCATTCATTACCTTCCTATATAGCTCCGCCCACATTTCTCTCTTCCTCTCCCACTAACATCCTCCCTCCCTCAACCTGCAACTGTTGCCAGATCCGACGAGGCCCAAACCAAGTCGCTGGTGGAAGAAGTGTGGACCCTTGATCTGTCCGGAGCTGTACGTGAGTATGAGTGACATTGTGTATTGACATTGAAAATTTAACAGGTGTAGAACATAATCTCTAACTGAGTCTATGTAGCGATCTTGGTTCTTGATTCGAAAGTCGACTGTTAGATTGCAATTTAAATATTATTTAAAGTAAATTGAGTAGGAAGGTCTTGAAATAGCACCTAATAAATAATTAATCACAGTGTTAGATTTGTTAATCACAGTGAGTAACGTAAGTTAGGTTATCATAAGAAAAATCAACTGGAGAACAATCGAAAGAAAATATTCGAGAGAAAACAGTACGAGAACATACGAAATATTACGAGACCATGAAGAAATAAAACGGGTGCCGTGATATCGATTTATTACGATATTAGCTAGTTAGCTTTTCTTATTTGTGTGGAAGTGTATGCGCGTGGTAATAATTTATTTATTATTAAAATAATTTAATTGTTGGTGCACAACTGAAATTAATAAATATAGTAAAGTAATTGTAAATTGGTCATTTTCGTACACCTACAATTCTGTTGATTTTTTTTTTTTTTTTTTTTTTATGTTCCGACACTGGACATAGGCTTAATCAAGCCCGTTACCGTGGCCCAGGTCAACTGCTACTCTCACACACACACACGTCACGACTTCCGAACTGGTACCCAGTCACAGAGAGAGGGAATTGAGGGTTATTCCCAAATACTGCAGCTATTATGGTACCAGCGAGGGTGTTTTACGACGTTCGGTGGCCTTATTGATACTATTATAAGTGGATATATATCGAAAGAACCCACGTAAAAATTTATGTTGATGGAATTGGGATAAAAAGGGGATAACTAACCTCTGCTGACGTTCGTTGTGCAAACACAATGAAAGTCCTAGATTTGTCTGGGTAAGTTACATCACTTAATTAATTAACAATATAAAATCTTAATTCCCCGTCACAGGCTTCCTTCACTGTCTTTCTCTTGCATTTGTATTCATATAGAGATTATGGAATGATCATGTGAACAGAATAACTGCATCAAGAAGTCACAACAATATCTTGTTTCAGACCAGGTGCACCATTCTTGCCGCACTTTCGACTGACTCGTCAGAGGTTGCTGGAGGCAGGACTAATGTCCTTTTGGACAAATGATGTTATTGACACCCGCAAGAGACAAAAGAGGTTGGAACAGCACTCGAAAGAGCATCCCGATTATTTTGCAAGCATTGTGAGTGGTAAAATTACATGTATTAATTTAGTTGTAAACAAAGCCTAGACTTGCAAGAAAACTGAGAAAATTACAATACATCAGCTAATTGCGGTTTTCTGGCGTATACATTACTAATATTTTTCAATCTATGAGTTCACATTGTCCTATTGTTTTTTTTTTAGAACCCAGATGGAGAACAAGTTGTGTTGGGATTACATCACCTCCTGGGGGCCTTCCTTTTTCTGGCTGTGGGTAGTATTCTGGCTTGTCTCTCCTTGATTGCCGAGACATTTGGCAGCTCCAACTGATGTTTCAACCATTCTTCACCTACGCTTCATAGCAACATTATATGACTTTATTAATTTTCTCACGCAATATAAATGTAACTCTACATATCTAAATGCAATCCATGTTCTCTGTACAGTAGTTCGCAGACGTCTGCCTTGCAATAAATTTTTCTCTTCATCAAATTACCATCTTTATTATTCTATTTTCGCTATAACTATCTAAATGAGTTTTCCACAAACACACTTTGCGTACCCTATGGATTCGAAATGTTCATGACAAGGAATATGTGCAGTCTGTTTTTGTTTCACTATAATTGATTATAGGACGTTGATAAGTACTGTACAATATGCAAAAGATTTTTAGCTTGGGTAAATCTTTTGAAAGGGGATATTGGAATAAAGTTACACTTCAGCTTATTTAGCTATCATTTCCCATTAAATATTATATCGTGTATTTATTTACGCTTAGTTCTTAAGAATGTAGTCATCAGCTGTGTTGGGTAAATAAGCAATTACTGTATAACCCGAGTTATGCTAACATTCTTTCAGTTGACCCGTAACAAGTGTAGTCACACCTGTTATTAAAATGTTGACAACTTTGCTTGATTCGTATTGATAGCACAGGTGTGAACAATGCGAAAGCTGCTGACATGAAGCTAACACAGCAGTTAACTAGTATCTTGCTTGTTAGTTGTTAAATAACTCTTGCATAAGATGAGGAAAAGTCTTTGCTAGCTCCAAACATTTTATTTTGCTGCTTCCATGCTAATATAATTATTTCAAGCTGCTTCGAATACTGCCTGTTCAACTTTGTAAAATTGACCATTTCCGTATGAGGGAGAGTGTGACCCTTTGAAATGGAAGCAAAAGATTGGATTCTGGTAAGAGGTTTTTTTGATAATGTGAACTTGAATATGTGCGTCACTTGGGGTCGTTCTCACAGTTATTATTAACATATCATTTGCAGCATTGTTCAGGTCGTTGCTAGTATGTTTTTTTTTTTTTTTTACTTAATTGCGCCTTGGCGTCAATCAACAGACAGACAACAAAACATAAGGGTAGGCAGGATCCATGAAAATCCAATGACTACAAACACACATACACACACACACACATGTCACAAAACATAACAGAGTGACGCACGAGAATACAGACAGATATTTATATTATGACCTACTTAAATCCACCAAAACGAGGGTGGTGTATCAATAGTTCCTCTATAACCTGGTGGTTCAGCAGGTATCGACAAACCAAATCAAGTGATAGGCCCTGGGGCAGCAAGTGTAGGACAGTGGGGCAGGCCAGGTGTTCTATAGTGTTAGCACGAGGCACTTGACACAAGTGATACTCAGTGAAGGGAGGCTCACCCTGCATCCCAGCAACCTGCCACGGTGGCCAGTAGCCAAGCAGAGACTACATTGTGGCTCCGAACCATGAGACCCCGACGACGGTAGGAATATTTTTTGACGGCAGACAGACTCGTAATGAGTGATGGAGTTGCTAAAAGGCCTCTCTGCATCCCTGCGTTGCCGTACAGGGAGGAGAGCAGCGGAGCAGACTCTAGAGAGATAACATGTCAGGGAGAGAGGACGTAAAACACCACGAGGAGGCAGATGGCAGGGTTCCTTCACGAGACTGTCAACTATAGCATTGTGACGTAAGCCTACATGGGATGGCACCCATAAAAATTTGACAGTCAAGTTACTTTGACGCAATAAGGAGAAAAACGACAAAATTTGCTGAACAACAGTAGAGTGTGTGGGCTGAACACTGGAGAGGGAATGAAGGGCAGGTTTGGAGTCACAATAGATGGCAGCATTCACTCCACGTTGTCAAACAAGACTAACAGCATCCAGAATGGCATACAGTTCACACAATTTTGAGTTAGAGTGGTTACTGAGCCGACGGCCAACCCATCCCCCTGGAGGTGACTCCATGTAAGGTGAGAAAACGGTACAAACTGCTGCATTATCCACTTGCAATGAGCCATCAGTGTAGAGGAAGTATGGATCTGTGATGGAGGACGTCACTGTTTCTACTTGTTCAAGAGTCAACTGCCGCTATAGAGAAGGCAGTTCCGGCTTGGAAGTTTGTGTGAAGCTCACATCAGGTGTTGGTGACATCCACGGAGGGGGCCCTGGGATGATGTCTGCAACCATTCTATATATATAGATTGTAGCGTGGGGGTGAGGGGGGGAGACAAAGTACCAGTTCTCAACAGTCGTTTTCGCTGAAAGTTTGCACATCGATAGCAATGTACCAAACATGTTCGCACACCGAGTCCCGACCTGGGGTGAACTTTTGGGGCGTTAAAGTTCCCATAGACCCAACACAGGGAAATCAATTGACTCGAGTCACTTTGGATCGTACGGCGTCTATCTTGGTACAGTTCGACAAATCTTCCTGAGCTACATGCACCTGTATAACTCATTACCAGAAATCAAAGTTCACGGAAATTTACAAAATCCTAATTTACGCCTATTACACGGATTTGGAAGCCGTTTTCGGGTAGTTTTACGATAGTCATAGTCGCTCAACTACGTGGAAAGTACTTTTGACCCCAGCCCGCATATAGATGGGGTCATGCGAGGTTATATGGGGTCAAATTTGCAGGTTGTCTGAATTCAATGAAACTAAATCATTTTATAGGTGAAATTTGATCCCAAATCTATAGATTACACTCCCTTCGACAAGAGGGACCAGCCACCCATAGGGCAGCCGCAGGCCTCCAACTCTCCACAGGAGAGTGTCGGTCTCTCGAAGGGCAACAATGGAGAGGCCGGACGCTTCCTACACGCATGGGTGGCTAACAAAGAGACCAAAAGCCTCTTGTCCCCCGCAGAGGCAAGCATGTTCAGACGCCCATAGGGCGGCTGAAACATGCTAGTATATCTATATCAAGACTACGGAGCATAGAGGAAACAGACCATATAAGAGTACGTCCAGCAGGCAGTATAGGAGGGACAGGGGAGTTTGGTCTAAGAGAAGTCCTAACTAACTGAGAGTAATGGGTGAAAGATGTGGGAAATGGAGGCACTTGACAGTGAAGCAAGTAACATTGGAATAAATTCTCTCGACTAATGGGGGAAGACGCAACTAACGCTGCATATTCACTGTCCTGGTCGACATTGGACAGCCGAGAATTGTTCTCATTGTTCTATTTTGAAATTTTTCTAAAGTTTCCAGATTAACCCTAGGAAGTTAAATCAAAGCAGGGGAAAGGTAATCAACATCCGAACGGATAAAAATAATATAGATTGTCCTGGCTACTGGGATGGAGATGCCCAAGGAGTTGTTGCTGAGCCATTGAAGTGGTGTAAATCGGCACTGGATACGACCCAACAAGTCCTGGACAAAGTGATGGTCTTGAGGTCTAGTAAGGACAACCTGCCAAATATTGACTGGTGCACCCAGGTAGCGGTACTGGGAACACATGGGAATGACAGTCCCTCCAATGGTGAATACTGGCCTAGCTTGAGAAAGGCTGCAGGTGAATATTCTGCTCTTATCTGGGGAGACAATAATGCCACAGTGAGAGGAGGCCACAGATAAGGAGTCAAGAAACCGCTGGAGATCCCTTGGTGAGGTAGAATGGACACAGATATCATCAGCATAACACGTAATTGTAGTTCCAGGAATATCAGGGAGAAAAGTGAGCAACCGATGCATCAGAATATTAAATAACAATGGGCTGAGAACACCCCTTTGAGGCGTACCGAGATGAAAGCTGCGCAAACGACTGAGTGCACCACTGAAAAACACACGGGACATCCTGTTACACAGATAGCCCCGAATCCTCCGTAATAGAGTGGTAATTCACAATGACGTGAAGAGCAGCATGCTAAGAAAAACCCACTTTTTATAGACAGAAAGTATTTAATATCCTGATTGGTTTACCAGAAAAACTTATTATAAGGCTAGGAAAACCTTCTATGTTCCTAAATGTCAGTCAGAAAAGAAACCTTATTGATGCCTTCCTTATGTAAAAAGTCTGGGAAAAATTCAGTCCGTTAGCAGAGAACTTCATGTAAACATAGCCTTCAAATATACTTCTAGTATCAAAAATATTCTTGTAAGAAATAATGCCACTGTTCAGTCCCAAGCAGGAATATACAAAATCCCTTGCAAAGACTGTGACTTAGTTTATATAGGTGAAACTGGGAGATCTTTAGATGTTAGAATGAAAGAACATAAACGTGATATGACGAATTGTAACACAAATAATGCTAACTTTGTCCATGCATATGACAACAACCACTGTATTGATTGGAATTCTGGTAAAATGATAATTAAGTGCAACAATTTCAAAAAACGAAGAATATTAGAATCAGTAGGTATACAGCATTATAAAAACTTTAACTTAAATGAAGGTATGTTCAAACTAGATCCATTAGTGAGAGCACTAGTGGTCAAATCCCTCCTAGATGTGGGGTCGGATCCATGAGGAGAGGCCAGATCAGGCCGGTTGGGTAAAGTGTGGTCTGTCTGTCATCAGAACACACCTTGTCCCTCCTTCTCCCTGTCAGCTACTTATTTTCCTTTCATGTTTCATTCAACTCTGTACTGCTGAAGAGGGAGGTAGTTGCCTCTGAAACGTCCATATTAAATACTTTCTCTCTATAAAAAGTGGGTTTTTCTTAACCTCCGTAATAGATTACCTTTTATCCCAAAGTCTCTATTAGCAACATCGAAGGTCAATGAAGGCCACCACACTGTCCCTGGAGAGGCGAGAGTACAGGTCAACTAGGCAGTGGTGTGTACTCTGCTGGGGAAGGAAACCAAACAGCCATGGAGAGAGACGATCCTGCAGTCGGTACATGAGACGAATCAGTAAGATTCTCTCCATAACCTTACAAAAACAGGAAGTAAAGGAAACAGGCCTGAACTTCGGAGTTCCGGGCTTAAGGATGGGTACTATTGTGCTGCTGGTCCAGGCTCGTGGTACACAACCGTCACGAAGACAAAGATTGTACAGTCAAAGAAGAGGGTTGCTGGGAACTTGTTGAAGTAGGCAAAGCACAGCATAAGTAATACCATCATCACCAGGGGAAGAAGCTCTACCCCGAGAGAGAGCATCGCGCAACTCCTCCTCAGTTATCTGCTCTGCATCATCGTCTTCATCTTGCAACAGAGCATACATTAAATGTAGCCGATGGACAGCAGCACGGGAAGCAAGTGCATCTTGTATGTGGATGGGTAGACTGGCTGGGGTAGATTGTTCTGACCAGGCATTGACAAGAAGTTGGGCATAGGCGGAGGGAGTGTAATGATGAGCAGTGGCCAGCGTCTTTTTAACAACCTGATGGATGAGGTGCCACATAGAAGCCATACTCGTTTGCTGGTTGATGCTGTCTGTGAACCGCTGCCAAGACTCAGTGTGAGCACACTCCTACAGGGCGACTAAAGCGTCGGTACAACTGTTCAGGTGAAGATATGTCAAATGTAGGGAATACATGGGCTATAAATAAGATGTAAGTCAGGCAATATTTAGGGGGCACAGCAATACCCAAACGAGTGGCTGAAGCACTTGACCCAGCAGGCAGAGAATAATGAAACCGAAGAGCGACGTGATAGGAGATTACGTCTGACACGGAGGAGCACTGGACCAGAGATGTTATCAGGCCAGACAAGAGGATGTAATCCAGAGTATCTCCCCGGCAATGAGTGGCACCGCCAGTGTCCCAGCGTGTCAGATGATGCTTGCAGATGTATGAAAGGAGTAGAACACAATTACGATTAATAGACCGAGATCAATCACCCAAGTCAGAATGCCGAGCATTAAAATCTCCCATAAACACCATACCACGCACTGTTGGAGAATCAAGAGCTTCAAGAGTGAGTCTAGCCAGGGCGGAATAATCATTACATAATTGGAGTACTCCATTCCCAGGTAGAACTTCAACTAGCTGAAAGGTCATATCAGGATCAGAGGAGGTACAGAGAAAGCGATGTGGCAAGGAGCTATGTATGTAAGTCAGGAGACCATTGCATACGAGATGAACATATGGCACATAACCTGAGAGGGGAGGAGCTTGACCAGCAGCAAGCAGCAGTCCTGGTAATGTTTCCTGGAGAAAAATAACACTAGGTTGATAACGAAAAACATAGGCCTTGAGTTGAGTGAGCTTAGCATAACTGATGATACCACATACATTTCAGGAGGTGACATCCAGCTGGCAATCACTAGCGAACTCTGCATTTGGAGGTAGAAGTCCGGGGAGTGGGGCCAGATGAGCGACCTGGAGAAGATGATGGACTACGAGAAGGGACTGACTCGAAAAGCTTTTCAAGGCGTAATGCAACAGTATCCATTCTTTCAGTGAGGACAGTGACAGTTGAGATGATGGCCTGTTGAGTTTTAACCAACGTGGAGAGCTTGGAGTCATTAGCAGCCTGAGCAGCAACCAGCCCATCAATCCTGGCTTCTAGAGTGGAGAAGCTGTTCTCGAGGGCCGTACATCGTGCCATGAGGGTAGCCACAGACTTACGAAGGGCCAGTTCTGGAGGCGAGGCAGGGGAGGTGATGATGGTGGTGGTGGAGGTGGCGCAATAGTAGAGGCACGAGCCTGGACCTGACTTCGAGCGCATCCCTGCCACATGCACGTCAACCCCTGGCTGAAGGCATCGTGGACACTTCTATCTTGCCATATCCTCAGGAGGTGAAGGCTCAGAGGTGGAAGCAGCAGGACGTGATGGTTTACCCCTGACAGGACGTTTCCTGGAATCATGGTCAGCGGCACACTTCGGCGAGGTGGAACAATACCGGGAGATGTGCCCAACTCCCCAGCACATGTAGCACCAAGCATCTGTAGCATGAAGTTTTCGCACATCACACGGTGGAAGACAGGGGAAGAAATCAAAGGAAATCTCAATTGAAGGTGGGTCTGGAAGAATCCAGACAACAACAGTACGACTAATGGGGGAACCATCTTGGAGAAAACGACAGACAGAGTACACACCAGGGTATCCCTTAGCAAGTTTCGGGTCAACATCAATAGGAAAACGGGTGAGGATGTAGCTGGGGAACTTACGAGGCCTCTCAGGAGAGTCTTGAAGAATGAGAGGCAGAGACAAAACTTCACCAGTCTTGACTCTATCAATGATGTCCTGACGCTTCCTATAGATGTCGACAAACCGGGAGGTGACAGCAGCCATCTTTGAAAGGTCTGTTGACATCAGACAACCAACGTAGCTTTGTGTCTGTAGATGGGTTCCCAGGGAAGGAGAGCTTGACATAGTCATCTCTCGGGGCAAAAGCAGGAAAGATAGACGAGGGCAAGGAGTTGGTATACAAGGAAGAAACACCAGGGTGAGGCAGAGAAGGTACAGCCATGGCTGATAGTGCTAAACCAGGGTCCAAGGAGTGTTGGAGAGCAACTGAACAGAGTTCGAAAAAGTGAGTCTTCTAAACCTCTCTCAACGTTGAGAATGGTTTGAAAAATAACTTGTTCGAACTCTGTTAAGTTGCTCTCCAATACTCCTTGGACCCTGGTCCAGCACTATCGGCCATGGCTGTACGTTTTTCATTTGCGAGAACTCAGAGGTTGAGCATCCCTGTAGTAAAAGCAGTAACTCTCTGACTGACACTCAGAAGTAGGATGTGAGTAAAGAACAGAACAATTACCACACCGGGGACGGTTTGTGCAGTTCCTCCTCCCATGATCCAACTCATAACATCTAAAACACTATAAAGGATGCTCAACAAAAGGTTTCACCTCTAAAGAGTTAGGGTTGATGTTAATGTAAGCCATAGAAAGTGAGGATGATCATATTATTACTCCTTTCCATCTTTGTTACTCGTTGGACACTATCTGGGTGCATACCAAGAATGACCTCTTCTGAGAATTCATACAGGTCCTCATTGTAATACACCCCTTGCTATAATTATATGTTCGATTAGATTTGATTAAAATACCCTTACCGGTCGTAATCCAGTTTATTTTCCTAGATACCTAGAAGCATGGATAAGGTTACCATGCCCCTGCCTGTAGTAAGCCACAAACCAAAGGGGTGTAGGAACGTGACACTCCTTAGGGAGAAGCTCTACAGAGTCATCAAAGATGTTAGGGCAGTTGTCATTGTCACTGTCAACTACATTTATTGACCGCATCATCTGAAGCGTACAGTGAGTATCCCCCACAGACAGAGAATCTTTTGCCTCAAAACCTGCTTTTCGCAGCAGCATTTATATTAAAAGTTATATAACACCGATTGGATCTGCAGACACTGTCATAATTGAGATGGATACAGAGGACCATTCTAAAATGCTTTAAAATGGAATGGATAGCGCCATAGGAAAGACATGTTAATATTGATGGTTTGAAGCTGGTTCTTGGTATCGTTCTACTCGACCAGACTTTCCTGATCTGGAAGACGTTGGGGTCCTGGCAACAGGATATGTGCTGGTGGAAAAGTTTGAGGCGAGGAGAGTCGGACATCCATCAGTCCACGGTGACAGTGGGTGGCTGTCAGTCCTTCTCCTCCTCTTTCTTGCCGCCTGCTATTTTCCGTTATCTTCCAGGTCCATGTTGTCATCGGTGGTGTTATCTTTCGTGGTGGTAGAAGTGGAGCAAGAACTGGGTTTTGTCGAGAAGACTCAGGTGGTGGTGGTGCCTTCCCACTGTTAGCCTGGTTCAGTGGTCGAGGCAGCATTAACCGGCACTCTGTTCCTCCCTCGTTGTGCCAGCTTGTTGCCTCGTTTCTTGGTGATGGTAGTGATGGTGGTAGTTGGTAGTAGGTCAGGAGAATTGGCTATTGGTGGCAAGCCATTTCTCATGAAGATATGCTTGGAGGAGGTCAGATAGAAGACCTAGCCCTTCTGCAGCTAAGGCTGCATTTACAGTGTAGTGGTAGCATACTCACCACTCTGTATTTCTATATATATATTCTATGTGTTGGTGCGCTGCTCCCAGTTTCTTTGTGATCTCCCTGTCCCAGACAAGCCACAGTCTGGCGGTTTGATTAATCCCATCCCCTGGTGCAGCTTTGCATACCCTTGGGAACACCAGCCGCCTGCCTTCCGCTTCCTCCAGGTATGAACTAAGGTGGGTGCAGCAGGTCAGGGGATGGCGTGATCATGGCATGATCACGTGATTGATGCTATATACGGGAACCTAGAGACAGGATATAAAAGAGCAGGCTGGCGCTTGTGAGCCAGAGATTCCAGCGAGCTACTAAGGAGGAAGGACCAACTGTACGTGCCATCGTCACACACCTGAAGTCCACGTGTTCGCACTACTTCCTCACACTGTTCCCCTGCCCTACACTACTACACAAGCGACACTGTAACTACCGACTCTCCACGACGCAACAACGGCAGGCTGGCCTTCCCTTATACCATATGTACTACACCTTTGTATGTTTCCAAATAAACTGCACTGTGTATTCTAGAGTCTGTTCACCCGGGTAGATGCATAAGGAGCTTCCTTACTGTTTCAATTGGTGACCCCGGCTTTTCAACTCTGTTACATGGTACAAGGTAGCACGTACATAGCACGGAAGTCGAACTACGCTATGTGCACTTCAACCTCTGCAACATGGCAAACCTACGTTCCAGCAACCCCACAGATTCTCTTCAATCAACACTTCACCACTTCACTTATGACGACCCTAGCGCTTCGCTCCGAAGGTACCCTGTATACGTATACTTCCCTATTCCCGTGTATTATTTTGTATTCGTATCGTATAGCTGACTCCACCCTCCTAGCATATCCCACGCCTTACACGCCTACATCCATTTATACTGATACATCCAAGTACGCCGTAGGAGCAGTGCTGCAGCAGGAGGTTAACGGGGTGCTAAAGCCTATCGCGTACTTTATCAAATGCATCGAGCCACCACAGGGAAAATACATCGCGTTCCTCATACGTACCAATCACAAACCACATATGACAGCCATGACACAACTGGGTGCCAGCTGGTCACCACGAGTATCTCGACATCTTTCATTCATCTTCGAATTTACCACAGATATTTGGCATGTACGGGGGGAAGACAACACAGTGGCTTACGCACTTTCGAGGGCACCACCGCCACACCCACTCATTGCTACAATACAACGCATTCCTCCTCTAGACTATGAAGCACTCGCCCACGCCTAACAGAATGACACTCACCTCCAAAAACTACTGATTGGTGATACTGGTCTACGCCTTGAACGCATAACAGCACCCGACTCTACAAAACTCGTCTGGTGTGACACTACCTGTGGCACGCCACGCCCCTACATACATGAGCAATTCAGAGAGAACGTATTCAATCACTATCACTCCATAAACCATCCGGGAATTGCAGGTACACTTCGCCTCATTAGTCGACGTGCAGTGTGGCCAGGAAGGAGGAAGCAAGTGAAAGAGAGGGTGACAGCCTGCATCTCCTGTCAGCGTGCGATGGTTGGACGAAATACACGCCCACCAATACACGAGTTCACCGTTCCCTCCAACAGATTCCACACCGTTCATCGGCAGGCTGGCCTTCCCTTATACCATATGTACTGCACCTTTGTATGTTACCAAATAAACTGTACCATGTATTCTAGAGTCTGTTCACCCGGGTAGATGCATAAAGAGCTTTCTTACTGTTTCAACACCAAGCGTGTCACGTCAAGTCAGTCTCAGTAATTTGGTCCGAGTCAAAACAACAATCTCCGTTCTCACTGACTACGTCAGCTCGGGTCAAGTCATAAGTACCTCTCCAGATTTCAAGGGCAATGGACATATTTTCTCGCGATGAATTTGTTTTTCTGTTATGGCTTCATCGTCGCAGCCTTCTGCATAACACATCCCACACTAACTTTGCAAAAACCTTGTCCTGCACTCTCGCAACCTACATATCCTATTTTCGACCTCCGCATTTCAAATATTAATGGCGTGAAAGTAATACTGGAAAACTCGGATGCCAAAAAAACCACCAGCATCATTACATTATATCACTGACAAGCCTGTCCCCCTACTCCCGCACCCCCTAAGCCTGTCCCCTACTCCCGTACCCCCCTAAGCCCCTCCTCCTTTTCCCGCACCCCCTTAAGGAAACCTGTGCATGATGTAGTCAGAAAATTGGAGATAAATGAGTCCTTCAAATATTGCCACGAAACACACACACACACACCGATATGGAAGGAGCTTGTTTGTTTGGTGGCATAGTCAGGAAGGATCAGAAGTCTCCAAACACACACACACACACACACACACACACACACACACACACACACATCTATATGGAAGGAGCTTGTTTGTTTAGTGGCATGGTCAGGAGGAATCAGAAGCCTCCAATTTTCATACACGATCACAAGGTCCTTACACGCACCCCCCTCCCCCCTGTCTGTCTACAAGTTATGCCCCCCTCCATCCCCCCTGTCTGTCTACAAGTTATGCCCCCCTCCATCCCCCCTGTCTGTCTACAAGCTATGTCCCCTCCCCCCTGTCTGTCTACAAGTTATGCCCCCCCTCCATCCCCCCTCCATCCCCACTGTCTGTCTACAGGTTATGCCCCCTCCCCCCTGTCTGTCTACAAGTTATGCCCCCCTCCATCCCCCCTGTCTGTCTACAAGTTATGCCCCCCTCCATCCCCCCTGTCTGTCTACAAGTTATGCCCCCCCTCCATCCCCCCCTGTCTGTCTACAAGTCATGCCCCCTCCCCCCTGTCTGTCTACAAGTTATGCCCCCCCTCTGTCTACAATAATGTGTCTAGGCATCTCGGACGAAATAGGACATGATTTCTGATCCCATCCTTATTAATGTATTTCGTTTCTATAATTTCCTGACTTTCTTACATTCTTCTTATTATTATGTTTCTTTCTCCTCTTTCTCAAAACAAGAATATAATTATTTATATTGATGCCTGTGCATGTTTATTATAAAAATACGTGAAGTGTTTGTGTGTGTGTGTGTGTGTGTGTGTGTGTGTGTGTTCTTACCTATTTGTATCTCTACAGGATTGAGTCAAGCTCGTAATGTCCCGTATATTAAAATCCTATTATCATATTTTTCTTTAAAGTTATGAATGGTTTTGACACACACCACTTCTTATGGATGGTAATTTGTTCCATGTTTCGTTTCGTTTCACCTGGTCTTGATCACGTCCTGGACACGTGCTCACCAACTGTTACCCTCCCGGAATGAGCTCAGAGCTCGTAGTGACCGATCTTTGGGTATGGCTGGAACCTTTTTCCACACACCAGAATAGCAAGGTCACAACTCCTCGACTTACGTCCCGTACCTATTCTCTGCTAGGTGAACAGGGGTTACACATTTAAGGAAACACTCCCAAATTGTCTCCACCCGACCGGGGATTTGAACCCAGGACCTCTCGGATGTGAGCCGAGCGCGCTAACCACTACACCACACACATGTGTGTATGTGTGTGTGTGTGTGTGTTGTGAAAGGCGGCAGGCATACTAAGAAAAAAACACCTCACCCTCTCTCTCTGTCTTTGGAATAACATCATGTAATTTCATCTTTTTCACCACGTTCCATCCACACGCTACATCCAAAAATGTGGGTTTTGAGAATAGTTCAAAAATGTTGTCGAATCCCACATTTGACCTATGGGTGTGCAAGAATAGGTCATATAGGTGGGGTTGCCAGAAGGGGGGGCTACTTTTTCTCCGTTTTCCTCTACGATGCACCATTTTTGAGTTATGGCCTTTTTTTTTGAAATTTTTTTGAACCGATTTTTTACCATGAAGATCTATAAGGATTTGGATGAAATTTGGTATGGATGTACAGTTGGTAAATTGGGCAAGATGATATTTTCATTTTGTCTCTATGACCCTCTGTTCAAAAGTTATGTCAATTTTTGTGTCTCAAAAAACTGACCAAATTATAACAATGATAAAAATAATGTTCAATTATTAATTAAGGGGGTGTGGGAGTAGGGGGACAGGCTTGGGGGGTTTAGGTGGGTGCGGGGGATTTGGGGGGATGCGGGAGTAGGGGGACAGGCTTGGGGGGGGGGGGTTAGGGGGGTGCGGGAATAGGGGACAGACAGGCTTTCTACTCACCCCAAGCCTGTCCCCCTATTCCCGCACCCCCCAAAACCCACCGCACCCACTTGATGTTCATGTTCAAATATTAAGGGGGTGCGGGAGTAGGGGACAGGCTTGGGGGGGTGCGGGAGTAGGGGGACAGGCTTGTGGGGGGGTTATGGGTAATAGGGGACAGACAGGCTTTCTACCCACCCCAAGCCTGTCCTCCTATTCCCGCACCCCCCAATCCCCCCCCAAGCCTGTCCCCTATAACCGCACCCCCTTATTGTTTGAACATGAATAATATCTAATACCAAAGACTCACTCACACAACAAACAATGAAATTAATGTCACTCAACAGTGTGTGTGTGTGTTGCAATGTGAGTAATGTATGTCTAATCGTATACATTTATGAATGAATGTGTGTGTGTGTGTGAGTAAGAGTAACGTACAGTCGCGGTCAAATATAATCATCCATATAGGGGTTACTCAAGTAAGAGTTTGACAGCTTCTCTCTGTTCCTTAGCTAATAAACTTTCCAATAAATAGCTTAACTACCATCTTTTAATTTAATACAAGCAGCTACACACTACTTAAAACAATAACGCACACACACGTTAAGTACCATCTTTTAATTTAATACAAGCAGCTACACATTACTTAAAACAATAACATCATATGTGAACGTGAAAACATTACACAGTAAATTGTTTGAGTACCCATATGTGGATGATTATTATTGACACCGACTGTATGTGCAAATGCATTCCTATATTCTCATGACTGTGTGTGTGTGTGTGTGTGTGTGTGTAACGTAGGCGTATGTGTGTCTGCATTCGTATATTCTCATGACTGTGTGTGTATGCATTCCTATATTCTCATGACTGTGTGTGTGTGTGTGTGTAACGTAGGCCTATGTGTGTGCCTTCGTATATTCTCATAATTGTGTGTATGTGTGTGTGTTTCTCCTTCAGTTATTCCTGCGTTCATTGCATAAAAAAACACACACAAACACTATGGTGCCAGCCAGGAGGTACCCGGCTGAGTCCTCTCTAGGGCCCCGGTTGATAGTGACCGTCTTGGGAATTTTTATGAGTACCTGCGGGGACAGACAGAGTACGTCGGCTGGACGTGTCACTGAAAAGGAGATGTGGCCTCCCCAGTACGGGCACTGAGGCAAGTACCCGAGCTGTAGTGGAGACAAGGGGACCTGAGCTGCAGGCACTCATAAGCCCTGTTTGACCCCTGATGACCAGTGTAGGATGAGAACTCCGCCCCCAAAACATCTACTCAAAACAAACAAAATGACATTCACCACAGCCAATCAACCACCCTGTAACCCCCCCACTTCCTTTAAATCCTCACCCCTCTTCTCTTGTACTTTATCAAACCCACTCATCCACGATACCCTCACCCTCACACACATTACTGGAATACTTCAACAAGGTGAATATCCAATAACTCTTCCTCTACATACAACCCTCATTAGCCGTGTAAATAAATGACTTATAAGTGAATAAATTATATAATGAATTTGGTGAATAAACTATACAGTGATCATCATTATCTAACTGTTTTAATTAATAGAGTTTGTGAATATGAATACTCACCTTTTGGAAAATAATGAAGGCTTACAAGTGTGGTTGGTTGGGAAGCTAACAAACAAATACCACTGTGGAATCAACCCATAAAGTTAGGAGTCGATTCCACAGTGGTATTGGTTTGTTAGCTTCCCAACCACCCACCCACCCACGTCTCCTTGGGGTGGGTAGAAAGCCTGTCCCCTATTCCCGCATCCCCCTAACCCCCCCCCCAAGCCTGTCCCACCACTGCCTCACCCCCCAAAACCCCCCTCACCCCCTAAGCCTGTCCCCCTATTCCCACACCCCCTAAATATAAAGTAACTTCAAATTTATCAGCGTAATGATTTGGGTTATTGTATTTCATAAAAAGTATTTACAGTAAGTCAGCTGTTAAATTTATCATTCTTTCCCTTTCTTCTACCACCCTTCTCATTCTTCTTCAACCCTTCCCATTCTTCCTTCAACCCTTCCCATCCTCTTTCCAATCCTTCCCATTTTCTCAGCCAAGGAGAATAGGAAAAAGATGGACCTAATTAAAATTCCGAAAATTTGACGTCCACTTGTCATCCAAATTATAATGAAACGAGACATTGACGAGTGTGTAATCTTTGATATTTGGGTGTGCTTTTGTACTATAAGGTTGTACAAACCATATAACACGTGTAAAACTCGTAATGAGCTAATATAAACACTAACATAATGTCATTTGGTTATAGCCAATCAGCGATAATCTTGAGTATTGATTTTTTGAGTTGGGCCAATCAGAGTGAGTTACAATAAGCTCTTAATTTGAACTATTATTATGGCCCGTTTTAGAATGTGCCTCCAAACTATTCCAAGCAACAGGAAACCATTGTTTTTGTTCATCTGGTCCTGTTTCCTGGCATAGTTATATTATAATGAAACGAGACATTGACGAGTGTGTAATCTATGATATTTGGGTTTGTTCTTGTACTATAAGGTTATACAAATCATATCACCCGTGCAAGACTCGTAATGAGCTAATATTAAGGGGGTGCGGGAGTAGGGGGACAGGCTGGGGTGGGGGTGGGGTTAGGGTGGTGCAGGAATAGGTTACAGCCTTTCTACCCACCCCAAGCCTGACCCCCTATTCCCGCACCCCACAAACCCCTCCCAAGCCTGTCCCCCTATTCCCGCAACCCCCTAGTCCCCCCCCACCAAGCCTGTCCCCTACTCCTGCACCCCCTTAACACTAAAATAATGATAATATTAAGTATTGATTTTTTGAGGTGGTCCAATCTGAGAGAGTTACAATAAACACTTAATTTGAACTGTTAATGTGTCCCGTTTTAGTATGTGCTGGAGATATCACACTGGGGTTGAATGTCATTAAGAGGGTGCGGGAGTAGGGGACAGGTTTGGGGGTGGGGGGGGTTGGGGGGTGCGGGAATAGGGGGACAGGCTTGGGGTGGCTAGAAAGCCTGTCCCATATTCCTACACACCCCTAACCCCACGCCCCCCAGCCTGTCCCCCTACTCCCGCACCCCACTAATCCACCCCCCCAAGCCTGTCCCCCTAATCCCGCACCTCCTTAATGTGAACTAAAATTAACACTGACAGACGGAATGTTTAATAATAAATAGTTTAGGTGGACTATAACACAACCCCCTCACTCCCCACAAGTTAGAAATACCAAGGTCATAAATTTATGTTTTGTATTTATTTACCATTAAAAAAAAAAAAAAAAAAATCCATTTGCATTTTATTATTATTTTTTTTATTATTTTCATCTTTATCTTCCATTTATTATTCGTTTATTTTCATTTTATTTCAATTCTTTTCATTTTTTATTATTTTTGAGTTTTACCTTAATTAATTTTATCAATGACTCACACCAAAAGATTAAAAAACAAGCAATGCATATTTTAATTTTTATTGAAAAAAAAAATCTGTAAAAAAAATGAAAAAAAAAATCTGTAAAAAAATGAAGAAAAAAAATCTGTAAAATAAAGAAAACAAAATAGGTAAAATAAAGAAAAAAAATGTAAAATAATGAAAAAATATTGTTGAAATCTGTAAATAAAAAGTTATTATATTAAAATCTGTAAAGCAAATTACTATATTAAAATCTGTAAAAAAAGTTATTGCATTAAAATCTGTAAAAAAAAGTTATTGCATTAAAATCTGTAAAAAAAAAGTTATTGCATTAAAATCTGTAAAACAAATCATTGTATTATTATGGAACTAATGGTTAAAATACCCACCATTTTATAACAGACGATGTGAAGGCGATGGTAGTAGTAGTAGTAGTAGTAGTAGTAGTAGTAGTAGTAGTAATAGTGGTGGCAGTAGTAGTAGTAGTGGTGGCAGTAGTAGTGGTGGCAGTAGTAGTAGTAGTAGTAGTAGTAGTAGTAGTAGTAGTAGTAGGACATTAACCAACAGCCGGAGTGAAAAATAAATAAATACAATAAATAAATATATCATGGATTAATAATTATTCTTATTATTTTTTTTACATAGTTTAATTGTTACTATTAAATTATAAAAAAAAAATACTCAAAAGGTTTTATTTAAATATTTGTTAAGTCTAATTAAGTTTAAGTTTAATCATGAAATGTTATGAAGTCCAAAATTTAAATAAATTATCAAATTGTTTAAAGTTTTAATTGTTTAAAGTTTTAATTGAAAAACTATGTTTGATTTACACATCAACAAGAAAATACTTAAATCAAACAAAAGATATTGGGTCGATTCCACAGTATTCGTTTGTAAGCACACAAACGAAAGAATGTTAGACGTGTTAATGACTTATGGGTGAATTATTTAATGAATTTGGTGAGTAAACTATACAGTGATCATCATTAACTACTTGTTGGATAGATTTTGTGAATGTGGATACTTAGCTTTTGGTTGGGAAGCTTACAAACCAATAGCACTGTGGAATGTAAAGGATAGTACTAACCTGGTCCGATGACGCCGAGCCCTCTACACAGGACCCGGCGATGCCACACCCTCTCCACAGGGTGTGGCCAACAGCTGCTGTAGGGGAGCAATTACATGTTGCAAGTTGCCTTGCATTAGTTAAATACATACATATATATATAATAAAATACATCCTGACAATTTAATAAGTTAATAAAATACATACATATATATATATATATATATATATATATATAATAAAATACATCCTGACAATTTATTAAGTTAATACAATTTTATTAAATCCTGACATTGTACAATTTAATAATACACACACACAAATACAATACACATACACACTCATACACGCCAGCGAAGCTCCCTCGTTGCAACCTGTAATAGTTGAAGATGTAATAGTAGCAGTAATAATAGCAGTAATGGTATCAGTAATAGTAGTAGTAGTAGTAGTAGTAGTAGAAGTAGTAGTAGTAGTAGTAACACACACACATCCAATGTAGGTCTGTAAAGAAAAGAGAAAAGTATAAATTATTTTGTTCCCACATTTAATAATGGCAGAACACAGTATATAATTTATACTCTTAGTACATTGTAGTGTGTTGATTCCCCCAAAGTATGTCAGGAAACAAACAGCACCAGATTAACAATAATAATGGGTGCCTGTTGTTCTTGTTGTTTGGAGGAATACTCAGTTGTTGTTGTAGATTTACCAACAACACAACAATCTCTTCTTAAGACAACACAAATAATAATAATATTGTATAAACGTATAGCAAATATATATATATATATATATATATATATATATATATGTATATATATATATATATATATATATATATATATATATATATATATATATATATATATATATATATATATATATATATATATGTATATATATATATATATATATATATATATATATATATATATATATATATATATATATATATATATATATATATATATATATATATATATATGTATGTAATATAGATGTCATAATAGATTAAAAATTGAAATAAATGCTATAAATTGAAAAGTACACATAATTAATATTGAGTTTATAAAGATAAACATATTATAGAGTATATTTATAGCATATAATATCATGTATAAAGTATAAATATTATAGCCCCCAGACTCCCTGGTCCAGTAAGCTGTGGTCCCATTTCCCTGGGATGTGCTTCAGTAGTCCAGGCATATAGGGATACAGACATATAGGACCATACAGACATATAGGACCATACAGACTCCCTGGTCCAGTAAGCTGTGGTCTCATTTCCCTGGGATGTGCTTCAGTAGCCCAGACATATAGTGACATACAGCTACTCCTTTATGTTAATTTGTTTTTTTCACTGTGACCAGAGTTTTTTTTTTCATTTTTTTTAGTTTTTTTTTTCTTCAATAAAAATTAAAATATGCATTGCTTGTTTTTTAATCTTTTGGTGTGAGTCATTGATAAAATTAATTAAGGTAAAACTCAAAAATAATAAAAAATGAAAAGAATTGAAATAAAATGAAAATAAACGAATAATAAATGGAAGATAAAGATGAAAATAATAAAAAAAATAATAATAAAATGCAAATGGATTTTTTTTTTTTTTTTTTTTAATGGTAAATAAATACAAAACATAAATTTATGACCTTGGTGTTTCTAACTTGTGGGGAGTGAGGGGGTTGTGTTATAGTCCACCTAAACTATTTATTATTAAACATTCCGTCTGTCAGTGTTAATTTTAGTTCACATTAAGGAGGTGCGGGATTAGGGGGACAGGCTTGGGGGGGTGGATTAGTGGGGTGCGGGAGTAGGGGGACAGGCTGGGGTGGGGGTGGGGTTAGGGTGGTGCAGGAATAGGTTACAGGCTTTCTAGCCACCCCAAGCCTGACCCCCTATTCCCGCACCCCACAAACCCCTCCCAAGCCTGTCCCCCTATTCCCGCAACCCCCTAGTCCCCCCCCACCAAACCTGTCCCCTACTCCCGCACCCCCTTAATGACATTCAACCCCAGTGTGATATCTCCAGCACATACTAAAACGGGACAAATTAACAGTTCAAATTAAGTGTTTATTGTAACTCTCTCAGATTGGACCACCTCAAAAAATCAATACTTAAGATTATCGCTGATTGCCTATAACCAAATGATCATTATTTTAGTGTTAAGGGGGTGCGGGAGTAGGGGACAGGCTTGGTGGGGGGGGGGACTAGGGGGTTGCGGGAATAGGGGGACAGGCTTGGGAGGGGTTTGTGGGGTGCGGGAATAGGGGGTCAGGCTTGGGGTGGGTAGAAAGGCTGTAACCTATTCCTGCACCACCCTAACCCCACCCCCACCCCAGCCTGTCCCCCTACTTCCGCACCCCCTTAATATTAGCTCATTACGAGTCTTGCACGGGTGAGATGATTTGTATAACCTTATAGTACAAGAACAAACCCAAATATCATAGATTACACACTCGTCAATGTCTCGTTTCATTATAATATAACTATGCCAGGAAACAGGACCAGATGAACAAAAACAATGGTTTCCTGTTGCTTGGAATAGTTTGGAGGCACATTCTAAAACGGGACATAATAATAGTTCAAATTAAGTGCTTATTGTAACTCACTCTGGTTGGCCCACCTCAAAAAATCAATACTCAAGATTATCGCTGATTGGCTATAACCAATTGACATTATGTTAGTGTTTATATTAGCTCATTACGAGTTTTACACGTGTTATATGGTTTGTACAACCTTATAGTACAAAAGCACACCCAAATATCAAAGATTACACACTCGTCAATGTCTCGTTTCATTATAATTTGGATGACAAGTGGACGTCAAATTTTCGGAATTTTAATTAGGTCCATCTTTTTCCTATTCTCCTTGGCTGAGAAAATGGGAAGGATTGGAAAGAGGATGGGAAGGGTTGAAGGAAGAATGGGAAGGGTTGGAGAAAGAATGGGAAGAATTGAAGGAAGAATGGTAATGGTTGAAAATGAATGGGAAGGGTGGTAGAAGAAAGGGATGGAATGAGAAATTTAACAGCTGACTTATAGTAAATACTTACAGTAAATACGATAACCAAAATCATTACACTGATAAATTTGAAGTTACTTTATGTTAAGGGGGTGCGTGAATAGGGGGACAGGCTTGGGGGGGGGGTTTAGGGGGGTGCTGGATTTTTGAGGGGGTGCAGGAATAGGGGGACAAGCTAGGGGGCAGGGTTAGGGGGGTTTGGAAATAGGGAACAGGCTTTCTACTCCCCCCAAGCCTGTCCCCCTATTCCTGCACCCCCAACCCCTCCCCTCAAGCCTGTCCCCTACTCCCGCACCCCCTTAACGTCGTAACAACGAGTAGAAATGTATGAAATAGTTTTGGAAAGTACAAATTTCAACCTATCTAAAGGAGACGTGGGTGGGTGGGTGTGAAGGAGACGTGGGTGTGTGGGTGAGTGTGAAGAAGACGTGGGTGGGTGGGTTGGTGCGAAGGAGACGTGGGTGGGTGTTTGGGAAAGAGACGTGTGTGGGTGGGTGTGAAGGAGATGTGGATGGGTGGGTGGGTGGGAAAGAGACGTGGGTGGGTGGGTGTGAAGGAGACGTAGGTGGGTGCGTTGGTGTGAAGGAGACGTTTGTGGGTGGGTGGGTGTGAAGGAGACGTGGGTGGGTGGGTGGGTGCGAAGGAGACGTGGGTGGGTGGAAAGGAGACGTGTGTGGGTGGGAAGCTAGCAAACCAATACCACTGTGGAATCGACTCCTAACTTTATGGGTTGATTCCACAGTGGTATTGGTTTGTTAGCTTCCTAACCAACCAACCAACCACACTTGTAAGCCTTCATTATTTTCCAAAAGCTGAGTATCCGTATTCACAAACTCTATTAAGGTGGTGCAGGAGTAGGGAACAGGCTTGGGGGGGTGGGTGGGGGGGTTTGGAACGTGCGAGAATAGGGGGACAGGCTTCGGGTGGGTAGAAAGCTTGTCCCCCTATTCCCGCACCCCCTTAAATAATTCAGCCATAAGTCATTTACACGGCTAATGAAAGTCGTATGTATTATGCAAGAACATCATCTGTGGTGGTGTATACGATGGTGTGGTAGTCTACTGATACGATGGCCCCACACACACACACACAGTCATAAGAATATACGAATGCACACACACACATAGGCCTACGTTACACACACTCACACAGTCATGAGAATATACGAATGCACACACACAGTCATGAGAATATAGGAATGCATTTGCACATACGTTACACACACACACACACACACACACACACACACACACACACACACACACAGTTGAGTGACATAATTTTGTTGTTTGTTGTGTGAGTGAGTCTTTGGTATTAGATATTATTTATGTTCAAACATTAATTAATCACTGAACATTAATTTTATCATTGTTATAATTTGGTCAGTTTTTTTGAGACATGAAAATTGACATAACTTTTGAACAGAGGGTCATAGAGACAAAATGAAAAAATTATCTAGCCCAATTTACCAACTGTACTTCCATACCAAATTTCATCCAAATCTTATAGATCTTCATGGTACAAAATCGATTCAAATTTGTTTCCAAAAAAGTGGCCATAACTCAAAAACGGTGTATCGTAGAGGAAAACGGAGAAAATTTCGCCTCCCCCTTCAGGCAACCCCAACCCATATGACCTATTCTTGCACACCCATAGGTCAAATGTGGGATTCGACAACATTTTTGACCTATTTCAAAAACCCATATTTTTGGATGCTGTGTGTGTGTGGATGGAACGTGGTGATTGAACCGTGATAAAGATGAATTAAGTCTACGGAAATTACACTATGTTATTGCAAAGACACAGAGAGAGGGTGAGGTGTTTTTTCTTAGTATGCCTGCCGCCTTTCACAACACACACACACACACACACACACACACACACACACACATGGAACATATTACCATCCAGAAGAAGTGGTGTGTGTCAAAACCATGCAAAACTTTAAAGAAAAATATGATAATAGGATTTTAATATACGGGACATTACGAGCTTGACTCAATCCTGTAAAGATACAAATAGGTAAGAACATACACACACACGTATTTTTATAATAAACATACACGCACATCAATATAAATAATTATATTCTTGTTTTGAGACAGAGGAGAAAGAAACATAAGAATAATAATAATGTAAGAAAGTCAGGAAATTATAGAAACGAGATACAATAATAAGGATGGTTTCAGAAATCATGTCCTATTCGTTCGAGATGCCTAGACACATTATTTAAACTTGTAGACAGGGGGGATGGAGGGGGGGCATAACTTGTAGACGGGGGGGGGGCATAACTTGTAGACAAGGGGGTGGCATAACTTGTAGACAGACAGGGGGGATGGGGGGGAGGCATAACTTGTAGACAGACAGGGGGGAGGGGGTGCGTTTAAGGACCCTGTGATCGTGTATGGAAATTGAAGGTGTGTGTGTGTGTGTGTGTGTGTGTGTTTGGAGGCTTCTGATTCCTCCTGACTATGCCACTAAACAAACAAGCTCCTTCCATATAAGTGTGTGTGGGTATGTATATATGTGTGTGTGTGTGTGTGTGTGTGTGTTTGGAGACTTCTGATTCCTCCTGACCATGCCACGAAACAAACAAGCTCCTTCCATATAGGTGTGTGTGTGTGTGTGTCGTGGCAATATTTGAAGGACTCATTTACCTCCAATTTTCTGACTACGTCAAACACAGGGTTCCTTAAGGGGGTGCGGGAATAGGGGGAGGGGCTTAGGGGGGTGCGGGAGTAGGGGACAGGCTTGGGGGGTGCGGGAGTAGGGGGACAGGATTGGGGGGAGGGTTAGGGGGGTGCAGGAATAGGGGACAGGCTTTCTACCCACCCCAAGCCTGTCCCCCTATTCCCCCCCCCCCAAGCCTGTCCCATACTCCGGCACTCCCTGGGTCCGTGCGTGGTTGAGGGCATGGCGTAGTAGCGTGGTTGGCTTAGGCGTGTAGGTCACCTTGCCGTAGCGTAGATTGTGAGGAACGTACGGCGGCGGCGTAGGAGTGACGTAGGGGTGCAGACAGAGAGGCGTCCTGAGGGTTCGTGTGCTTGTTTGTTGCCCCAAATGTATGGTAATCGTGGTTCTTGTATAGTTACGTATTGTGTGCGCATGTTTCAGGCCTGGTGAGTTGGCTAGGATGTGTGGCTGTGACTTCTTGGGCGTGTATTTGCCACCGCCTTACTCGTTTCCCTGGTAACCACGGGGTGTCTGGCGAGTGCCAGGGGACACCCACTGGCAAGGTTGGGGGCAATTACGTGCGACATTGCCGTGGTGGTAGAAACAAAGTTGTGTGAGTAGAGAGATATTATTGTGTTGCTGGGATGAAGGATATACATGTGGGGGTATCATTGTGCTGTGTGAGGTAGTGTATTGAGGCAAAGGAGGGAGAATGCGTGGGGATGCGGTGACATGTTGGTGAAGATGAGGGGGGATGTGTTGGGTGTGTGTGTTAGGGAATGGAGTACTGAGGTGTGTATACGTGTTAGGGAGATGGTGTTGCGTAGTTTGTTGGGGCTGAGTGGATATGTGTGTGTGGATTTGATGTTGTGGGTATGAGTGTGGAATAGGTGTGTGATGCTGAGGGAGGAGTGGGGTATTATGTGTATGAGGTTGAATAGACGTTGGGGGAGTGGAGGTGGATGTATGTGTTTGAAGGGTGGGGTATGTGAGGTGTTGGAAGTGAGGAGAGGAAGTAGGTGGAGCGTTATGTGTAGTGGGTGTTGAAGATGGTGATGTAGTGGTGGTTGTGTTGACGTGGTGGTGTATTTGTGGTGGGTCACCCTCAGAATAAACGTTCATGATAGTGTCCGCATGTTTCACGTACTGGTTTATGGGTAGGTCAAGGTGGGCCTGGAGGTGGAGTTGCACTGTCACAGGGAACAGCTTGGAGTGGCGCCTCTTGAGTAGCACCTCTGAGAAGTGGTCTCCCGCGTTCTCATTCAGCTGCTGCATGTGCCATAAGACCACGGAAGGGCGGCGGCCGTCCACTTGTATATTTTCTAAGGCCTTCAGGTACTCTGGGTCTGCCATGCCATGAGAAGAAACGATAGCGTCCTTCAACTCTTCGTAGGATGGGTGTTGAGTGATAGTGGTAGGGATGGCATCGAATACGTCCTCAGGGAGTACCCGAAGGACGGCATTGAACTTCTGTTCGCTCGTGAAGTTTGTGGAGCACCACAAAATTTCCATGTGACAGAAAGACGAGTGTACGTTAAGTGAGAAAGGTGAGACATACGGTGATTGTGAAGTGGCATTATGTAAGGAGGAGGTAGTGGGTGTTGAAGTGGAAGAATGTTGTGGGGGTGTGGTAACGGCAGCAGTAAGTCATGGGGGGGACGATATTGCTTTTTTTTTTCTTTCTTTCTATACCTCAACCTCGGGACTGTAGGCTGTCAGTAGCCCGTGACTCTTGCGAGGCCCCGAGATTATTGGGTGTCGCACCAGATGAGACAGTGGAGCTTCGTGCTGATGTTGGTACCGTAGCTTCTCTTCTGCCCCCCTAGATGACGACACCTTATTTATACATGTCACTATCAGGAGAGGGCAGCTACACCGTCACTCACAGCATCTTGGAATATAGTCTGGCATCTTCTATGTTGTGAGTTGACGACGATGTAGGGGGTATTTTCTTGACGTGTCGGCGTAGCCAGGGTATAGTTGACGAACAGCTGGACCCATCAGATCACCTCGTGGACTCGAACCAGGGCCCTTGCCATTTGCAGTCCGTCACTCTATCCACTGTGAGGCTAAAGTGTTGTCTATGGTGTAATACTGTGGGAACGATAGGAAAGGTTGGGGTATGAGGGTGTAGCAATATTACGGTAACAGGGGTGGTGAGTATTATGGGCGGGTGTGGGTGTATGCGTTTGTGTGGGATGCACGAATAGATGGCGCGAGGAATTATACAAATAAAAAATATGTACAGTCACTCATAAAAGTAAAGACCCCCCCAGGCAAGACACCTTTTAACTCGTGTGATATCGGTTCTGGTAACACTGTATCTGACGTCAGAGGTGGTGGTGAGGGAGGTGTTTGGAGGTAGGCTGGTTTGCTCGAAACATTATCCCAACTCATGCTTCGTCTCATCTACCGTTAGTTCCAAGTGAGTCTAGCAGATCAACTTCATCTCTCAAGCGCCATCACTGACGTCACGTACACTGTTGCCAGAACCGATATACACGTATAAGAAGGTGACTGGCCTGGGGGGTCTTAATTTTTATGAGTGACTGTACAAAAGGGTATGGAAGAAAATGGGGAGAAGTAACACTTGGGGGAGGGGTCACTGAGGAAAAGTGGTGGAAATGGCATAAACAGTACTTAACTTAAAGAGTGATGTGCGTCCTTAAGAATATGCGTTGATGTAGCGTAGGTGGCATGGTTGATTGCAGCGTCGTAGGGCATTGTCGGCGATGCACGAGGAGTTTGCTTAGCGGCGTGCTGTGGTTGGGGTTGAGCACGTGTGTAGTGGAGGCGAGACGATCGGGCAGCGAAGCACATAGTGTTGAGGAGCAGGCGAATAGGTATCCTTTGGGAGAGTAACGTGTGTGTGTGTGTTTTGTGGGGGAAGGGAGGGTGGGAAAGATAAGCCGGAAAGCGGTATCCTTGTTGTGAGGGAGAGAACAGGGGTCTAGGATGTAGGTAATAACAGCAGGGTGATAGGATAGAAGGGTACGTGTACGGGGTACCTTAGGAGTAAAGCATTGGGGTCGTCGTAGGTGAAGTGGTAAAGTGTTGATTGAAGCGTAGCTGTGGGGTCGCTGGAACGTAGGTGTTAACGTGTTGCAGATGTTGAAGTGCATGTAGCGTAGTGGAACTTGTGTGCTATGTACAGATGGTCAAGTAGAAAGTGCGAAAAAAATGTTGGAGTATATGGAGACATCAGGCAGTTCCCTGCAGTAAACACACGTATCTTGATGAATGAATCCCTCAGTTCCTAAAGCCTCTGTTAGGTGGAACGTCATTGGCTGAACGTGAATGGCCAAGGCGGAGACGGGCAATAGTCTTTCACTGGAGGAACAGGCCGCTGTAGTTCCACAATCCCCAGCGCTGACGGATGCCACGAAGTTTGTTCTCCCTGACAGATTCCCATCTGTCCTCCTAGCAGGAACAAACGGCAGCATTTATGTAGGGTCGAAGATCTAAAGCAGATACAGAATGATGCCTGGCAGGAGGCCGAGCACTGGAGGCCACAGCTTTAGCCAGGGCATCAGCCTGCTCATTGACATCAACACCTACTTGGGCCGTGACCCAACAAAATGTGACTCTGTAGCCACAACGTCGTAGGAGGACAAGCCACTCAAGAATAGCCAACACCATGAGATGGGAAGAATTAAAATTGCCCAAGGCCTACAGGGCACTACAGGAATTGCAAAAATAGTAAATTAAGGCTGTGGAAGAGTAAAAACTAATTGAAAGGCATAAAAAATGGCCGAGAGCTCGGCAGTAAAAATACACATGACAGAAGGGAACCTGGCACCACGACAAAAGTCAGGAAACACAGCCCCAAAACCAACTCCAGCATCAGACTTTAACCCATCAATGTACACAGTGAGGGACTCTCTGTGAGACAAAGCTTGTTTTGAAAAGGAGGAAGAGATTCCTTGTTGTCTGAGAAGCAAGTGCAGGTGGAAACTTCTGGAAGAAGCCATGGAGCCACCCTGGGGACCCGCACAGGACAAATCTGGAAGTTTTCAATGCCCAACTCCTCTATCGCCTTCCTGACCCTGAAGCCAAAGGGCCATGGTGTGTGGGAATGTGAGAGGTAGTACTGAGACATGATATCAGATAACAACGAACCATTAAGAACTGGTGACAGACATCAAGAGGTGGCTCATCAGCGTCCACCAGGAGACTGGGGATTGGGGACGACCTGAAGGCT
This sequence comes from Petrolisthes cinctipes, assembly GCA_033782935.1. NCBI lineage: Eukaryota > Metazoa > Arthropoda > Malacostraca > Decapoda > Porcellanidae > Petrolisthes > Petrolisthes cinctipes. The sequence goes on along the minus strand of JAWQEG010003890.1, from coordinate 177,745 downwards.
CCTGTCGCCAGATGTACCCCAGCGTAATGAACAAGGTCTAAGACTCTGAAACGGGCAGCCGTGGCAGAGGAGTAAACCTCACACCAATAGTTGAGTTTTGACCTAATATGAGAACAATATAGGTGGAAGAGGGTAGCCCAATAAGCTTCCATGACATATAGCCCAGGACCCTAAACAGGTTGAGAGCCTGGAGGCGAGAGACCTTAAGTGAACGTAAATAGGGAACCCAAGTCAAATGTCTGTCAAAAAGAAGACACAAAAAGCGAGTCTCCTCGACACAAAGTATCCGATGACCATACATGAAGAAGTCTGGATTGGCGTGGCTGTCCCGGATGCGGCAGATGTGCATAGCAACTGTCTTGGCAGGAAAGAAGCGAAACTTATGAGAACCAGCCTGACACGACCCCTTTCGAGGGCAAGCTGCATGCGCCGCTCCGCCACTGACATACGAGAAGCAGCGAACCAGACCGTCAGATCATCAATTTACATCGAGTGGGCTATACCGTCTGGAAGGGATGAAGCAATGGCATTAATTGCCACGGCAAACAACGTAACACTGAGGACGATTCCCTGGAGGACACCCTCCTCCTGTGCTGCAGGTACAGAGAGGGTTGTACCAACTCTCACACACACACTCTGACCACTCAGAAGCTCCTTATGAAAGCGCGGAAGGCGACTCCGCAGGCTATATGCATGGATTTAATTATGACTTATTTATAGATGCCATTGGGCATCTGGCGGCGCAACAGCAATGGTCATATACCGCCCAACATAAAATGATCATCTATCTACATCATTAATAAAATATGTACAAACATTAAATAATTTTCACTACCTCGAAAGGGAGAAGCAGCATGAATAAAAGCCACATCTTCCAAAAATCATATTTTAATAAAATAACTTACTTAAGTAAACTATATTAAAAAAATAAAATATAAACGAAAGAAACATTAAACTCTACCTACCTAAAAATGAATAGCCATATATATAAAAAAAATTCACAATTTGTGGAGGAGGGCAGCCTCCTCCACATAGGAGAGGGTGTTCCCTCCCACACCACAAGCCTCCTCCCCGAGGACCTGGAAGAGACTGTAAGAACCGTCACCCACTCGGTACTCAGAGAGGTGCCTACGTCGAAGATCCCCAAGGTTGGGACACTCAACAATAAGATGCCGTACTGTCAGAGGGACCAGACAATCATCACAGTAGGGAGGGTGAGCCCTATCCATTAAAAAGCTATGAGTCAATAGTGTGTGGCTAATGCGGAGATGGACAAGAGCCGTCTCCCACCTGTGGGACAGGCCACTGTAGCTTCACAAACCAAGGTGCTGGCGGATGCCGCAGAGCTTGTTAGCCCCGATGGCATCCCATCTGTCCTGCCGGCGGGAAAGAACATCAGTATCTATGCAGGAACGGGATGACGCCTGGCAGTAAGCCGAGAACTGGAGGCTGCAGCATTAGCCAGGGCGTCAGCCCGCTCATTCCCATCGACACCCACATGAGCAGGGACCCAACGAAATGTAACTCTGCTGCCACGACAACCCAGGAGGACAAGCCACCCGAGAATGGTCAACACAAGGGGATGGGAAGAGTTAAAATTGCACAAGGTCTGCAAGGCACTACAGGAATTGCAAAAAAAAAGTAAAAGAAGGCTGAGAGAGAGTAAAAATCACTTGGAGGGCATAAAAAAATGGCCGACAGCTCAGCAGTAAAAATTGACATGACAGAAGGGAGCCTGCCGCCACGACAAAAGTCAGGAAAGACAACTCCAAAACCAACTACAGCTTCAGACTTTGACCCATCAGTGTACACAGGGATGGACTCCCTGTGAGTGAAGGCATGTTCTAAAAAGAGGGAACGAGCCACTGGAGGAAGAAGAGATTCCTTCTTGTCTGAAAAGCAGGTGCAGTTGAAAACTTCTGGAAGAAACCATGGAGCCACCCTGGGGACCCGCACAGGACAAATCGGGAAGTCATCAATGCCCATCTCCTCCATAGCCTTCCTGACCCGGAAGCCAAAAGGCCATGGTGTGTGAGAATGTAAAAGGTAGTACTGAGACATGATATCAGATGACACCGCCAAGCAGGGAAGGGAGTCAGGAAGTCGATGTAATCGATGCCAAAAACGAACCATCAATAACTGGTGACGGAGATCAAGAGGTGGCTCATCAGCGTCCACCAGGAGACTGGGGATTGGGGACGACCTGAAGGCTCCGATTGCCAGACGTAAGCCAGCATGATGAACAGGGTCCATGACTCTGAGACGAGCATCTGTGGTAAAGGAGTACACCTCACATCTATAGTCGAGTTTCGACCTAATAAGAATATAGTATAGACGGAGGAGGATGGCCTGATCAGCCCTCCAGGACGTTTGGCCCAGGACCCTCAACAGGTTAAGAGCCTGGAGGCAATAGACCTTAAGTGAACATAAGTGAGGACCCCAAGTCAAGAGTTTGTCAAAAAGGAGACCCAAAAACGAGTCTCCTCGACACAACGTATCTGATGACCATACATGAATAAGTCAGGATCGGGGTGGACACCTTGGATGCGGCAGAAGTGCAAAGCAACTGTCTTGGCAGGAGAAAATCGAAACCCATAAAAACTAGCCCAGTGCGACACCCTGTCGAGGGCAAGCTACATGCACCACTCCGCCACTGACATTCGGGAAGCAGCAAACCAGACTGCCATATCGTCAACGGACATTGAATTAGCTATATCGTCCTGAAGGAATGAGGCAATGGCATTAGTTGCTACTGCAAATAATGTGACACTGAGGACACTTCCCTGGGGGAGAACCTCCTCCTGTGCAACGGATGCAGAGAGGGCTGTACCAACCCTCACAGAAAAACTGCAACCACTGAGAAACACCTTAAGAAAGCGTGGAAGACGACCCCGCAGGCCATATGCATGTAGTTGCTGCAGGATGCCATATTGCCATGTAGTGTCATAGGCTTTCTCTAAATCAAAGAATACACAGACAAGGTGTTGATGTCATGCAAAAGCCTCAAGGGCACCAGCTTCCAACCTGACCAGAGTATCTGTAGTGGAACGGTGTTTAAGAAATCCAGAATGGGATGGAGTCAGAAAAAGGTCCCGTTCGAGGAAGTATACCAGTCTGATATTCACCATCTTCTCAAATAGTTTACAGAGACAGGAGGTCAAGGCAATTAGTCGGTAATTGAGGGCACACAAGAGTCCTTGCCCGGCTTGGGGAAAGGAAGGATGGTATCAACCCTCCACCCAGAAGGGAAGACACCCTCCAGCCAGATTTTGTTACATAAAGCTAGAAGAAATGAGATCGCCTCCTCACCCAAATGCTGCAACATTGCATATGGGATATTGTCAGGCTCAGGAGAAATCTCGCCGCAGAGAGAGAGAGAGAGATCAGAGTGCAGGTCTCTCAGGGTGAATATATTGTTATAACTTTCATTCTCCTTCCCTGAGAAATCCAGGACAGCTCCTGGGCTCTCAACTCATGCCTGACAGCCAGAGGTTGAGAGTCACGGCTGGAGACTCTAGCAAAAGCCTCCTCCATGGTGTTGGCCACTGTTAAACCATCCATGATCTTAATTCCAATGACCTTAAGAACAGGTGAAGAACTAGGAGAAAACTTCCCCGCCATCTTACGGACTCTCCACTTTGGTGAGTGGAGTTTTAGTATTAATTGAAGACACATAGGCCTTCCAAGATGCACGTCGAGCCTCTTTTAAAACTCATCTAGTCCGAACCCTTGCCCGTCAGAAGTCCTCTAAATGAGTTGGGTCCCCACGATTGCGACAAAGGCGAGAGAAAGCAACATGCTTCTCCCGTACAGCAGTAGTGCAGACTGGTGACCACCAAGGGACAGGACGTTTGGGTAAGTGGCCAGAAGTTTTAGGGATAGAGTTGAGAGCAGCAGAGTGGAGCATATCAGTGAAATATGTTACAGCCTCGTCAGAGCTACCAAAATCTGCTACAGAAGAGACCGAAGAAGTAAGCTCTCTAAAAAACTGCCAGTCAGCCTTGTCTAATTTCCACCTAGGAAGACGCGACTGTGGTTCGTACCTGTTGCCTTCTAAAAGTATCGGGAAGTGGTCACTGCCATATAAATTGGGCAACACACTCCAAGTAAAATCCAACAGAGCACTGGGTGAGCAAAGGGAAATGTCAATAACAGTAAAAGTCCCAGTATGGCTATTAAAATGTGTCACATCTCCTGTATTTAAAATCCCTAATTCCTTATCCCCAATCAAAAAAGCAAATAAAACACCCCTGGGCGTCACCCCACAGAGGATGACTACCATTAAAATCACCCAATAAAATTAAGGGAGAGGGAAGGTCCCATACAAGACGGTTGAGATCACCCCTCTCAACTATAACACTGGGAGGAAGGTATAAACTGCACACAGTGTACGGGCAGCCCATAAAAACCTTAACTGCAACAGCCTGGAGCAGAGTGGCAAGCTTCAGGCCCATGCATGGAACATCTCGGCGAACTAGGATGGCAGAGCCACCATGGTGACCCTGCCCTTGATATGAATTGGAATAAAATGCAGAGTATGCTGGAGAACTGGCAGGAATGTGGTCACCGAGCATTGTTTTATGGACCACGGCAATTCCGCTGAAGGACCTTGAACAATGTTACTTTAGTACTGATTTTTGGAAAGCCTCAGGGAGGTACTTCCCAGTACCACCTTGACCTGAGGGTTTACTCAAACGATAAGTTTTGTCTAATCCTGGGCCACTAGAAGAAGAGCGAACCCGAGGAGTAGTACTTGGGGAAGTAATTGGGACCCGTAGACGAATCCCTGAAGCATCTGATATATTAGAAGAAGGTGAAGGTAGATGAGCAGGGATATTCTTTGAAACAATTATATTGGTATTGTCCTGTACAGCAGTGGTATCACTGACACAGGCAGATACATCAACATCCATAATACAGGTGGAAGAATCACTCCACTGCTCAAGCAGAAGAGAAACGGAATATTTTGAAGTCACAACATCCGAGGCATACACATTCAATTCACGCCCCTCTGATGATCCCGAAGGAAGCTTGCGGGGTGGAACATCTGTTGAATCAAGAGATTCATCAGAGCAACGAGAACGCTTCTAGTGAACATGAGAGGAAACTATGGATGAGTCCACATAGACGGTTGACTTGCAAGAAGGAACATCTATGGAGTCAAGTGCCTCTAAGGAACCACGAATATGTCTCTATGGCAGTTCAGGTGACTTAAGTTTCCTTTTTGGAGAGCGTGTGGCAGCGTGAATCTCTACCACATGGACACCTTTAGCTAAAGTCTGAGAATTTTTATCAGTTGAAGGGTCACCAGAATGAGTGTTTGATCCAGTTTTCAAGACAGAGAAACTATTATATAGTGAAACCTTAGAAATGCTTTCACTAGAGGAAGAAGCAGCTGTCTCTTGAGAGAGTTGAGAGGGTGCTGCAACCGATTTAGGTCGATGGGAGGAGGCATATGTCTTCACACCACCATCCTTCTGTCGCCTGAAATTGAGTTGCCGTCTGGCACTACCAATACTGATAAATGGGGTGTTAGCCAAGTGGAGGATATCTTTCTCAAGGAGGTACATTTTACATGGCGAGAACGTAAGGGGTGAGCATCCCTGCAGCCAAAGCAGTAATTCACTGACTGACACTCAGAAGTAAGATGCGAGTCAAGAGCAGAACAATTACACACCGAGAACGTTTTTTGCAGTTTCTACTCCCATGACCAAACTCATAGCAACAGAAACACTGCAAAAGACGCTCAACAAAAGGCTTCACTTCAAAAGAGGTGGGGTTAATGTTAATGTGATCTGGGATATGCGAGCCAAAGAAAGTGAGGATGATCATATTTTTAATGCCCTTCATCTTTGATATTTGTTGGACACTATATGGACACAGCGAGAATATCTTCTTCTGAGAATTGATACAGGTCCTCATTATAAATACGCCCCTTGCTATAATTAAATGTTCGATGTGGTTTAATAGATTCAAACATGCTATCAGAAGGACAGGGGAGATTGAGGAGCACCATGGCCTGTGTAAGATCTTTGGCTCTGATTAAAATGCCCTTACCGTATTTTTTTATGTGGCCCATCGGTAGTAATCCAATTTCTTTTTCCAGATACCGGGAAGCATGGATAAGGTTACCACGTCCCTCCCTGTAGTAAGCCATAAACCAAAAGGGTGTAAGAACCCGACGTTCCTTTGGGACATGTTAGGGCAGTAGTCATTGTCATTGTCAACTACATTTGTGGACCACATCATCTGAACTTTGCAGTGAGAATCCCCCCCAATGAGAGAATCTTTTGCCTCAAAAGCTGCTTTGGCAGCAGCATTTCTATTGAAAGTAATATAGCACCGATTAGACCTAAAGTCACTGTCATAAGTGATTCGGATATGAGGAACCACTCCAAAACAGTTAAAAATGGAGTGGATAGCGCCATAGGAAAGGGATGCAAGTACAGCTCCGGACAGATCAATGGTCCACACCCCATCTATCAGCGACTTGGTTTGGGCCTGGTCGGATCTGGTAACAGTTGCAGGTGGAGGGAGGGGGGATGTTAGTAAGAGAGGAGGAGAGAAATGTGGGCGGAGCTATATGGGAGGGTAACGAATGATCAGGTAGAGAGACGTGTGTCAGGAGGAATGAATGAAGCATACACTGTGAACGGTATCGAATCACCAACAGTTTAAAGCAGGGTTCTTCAATATTTTTCAGTCGTGACCCAGTTCTTACTATGACATCATTCTAGCGACCCATACAGAAAGATATTATACAAATGATCAGAATTATCAACCTAAGAAAATACAAGGCCAGACGCTGAAACATAATATTTATGATTAAAAGGCATTCTAACCAGAATTATAAACACTGCCTCACCTACCCTCCCTCTCTCTCTCTCACACACTCATTCAAGAAGGCTAATATTTGTGCAATGATTTTGTTTTATTTATAATTAAATATATGAATATTGGATTATAAAAATATGTTAGGTGGATTCATGTATGAACTTCATATTCATTTTATTGTCACGAATATTTTTATTCTATTTTATTCATGTATTTATTTTTGTGAGCCTGCGACGCAGTTTGCAGGAATTCGGGACCCGTAATTTGAAGAACCCGGGTTTAAAGAAGTGCATACTGCATTAACGTAGGTGGATATAGGAGAGAAGAAATGTGATGATTTGAGGCGAGGGTGAGGGGGATGAGGGTAAGAAAAATGAAGGTGATTAGTTGAAAAGTAATAACAAACAAATATAATTAGAATATCTGTTACATTATGTCCTTTAAATGAAGGCACTGTCTTTTGTTCACCATCGTAGTGGGGTAGACTACTGAATATATATTATCCTTTGGATATTAGACAGCTATCCCTGTATTCCTTTTATCCCTCGTGCTTACCCCGTAGGGGAGTATTGCCTGTGATGATGTGGGCAATACTTTAAGGGTTTTGGCGCCCCTTCGGCCCTAGCCACTAGCTTACATTTCTTCAACTGTCCCTCCTATCTTTCTATTTCCTTCTTGCTTGCTGTCACACCTCTCTAATACCTTTTCCTGGTGCTATTTGACCTCGCTATTGCGCCACCTAATATCAATCAAATCCCTCGTGCTTGTAGTCCATCCTATTTATCACCTTCTCCCAAGCCCAGCTGCTTTTTTTTTTTTTTTTTTTTTTTTTTTTCCAGAAGTCTGTTTATTTTTTAAACTTTTTTAATAATCATATTTGTCAACAAATTCATTAAGCTTTTTACCAGGATTTTTTCTTCTGAACATGCATTTCCTTAAAAATAATCAATGTTAAACTTGAATAGGCACCGCTATATGGCGTTTTCAATAAACTTGGTCTAATTTTATGCATAGGCTATATATATTACATTATTGATATAGTGGAACCAGCACAGCTGGATTTGCTATAGAATACACCCCTTCTCCAGCCCAGGCCCCGTATAGGCATAATCTGGGCTAGAAGGGTCTATTCCGTGACGATCATCAGAAGTAAATTAAAATTCAAATCTGGCGCTGTACTGATAGTGGAGCCACCTGGTGGTGGCGTGATGAGGTATTAAGCCCGCTCCCCGCTCGGTCACTCTGTCGCGGAACACGTACCGGTCAATATCTACGCTCCTCGCTGCTACGCTATGGTATTGTGTCACGTGTTCCTGCTATCGTTTCTTTTGTGTTCTAGTGGCTTGCCTGCTTTGCAGATGTGTTTGTGTGTGTGTGTGTTTTAGGAGTGATAGGGTGTTAGTGTGGGTTTTTTTTCTTTTTCTAGGGCTGATTCATGTCTCTTCCCTAGCGAAGGGGGCTATTTTGGGGCCTCCTTTTTCGGAGTTTTTCTCCTGCTTTCCCCCTCTCACCATTCCTCCTGCCACTAGTACATTTATTTGGTGTATTTTCATCGGGTTTTTTAGGTTTTTAGCGAGGTTAACGTCCCCACGTGGGGCTCTTGCCTCCCCACGTGGTGTGTGTGTGGGGGCTTGTGAGCCCTCTCTTGCCTTCCCCGAGTATTGTGTTAGCCCTCACGGTGGGGGGGAGTGAGAATTGTGCCCAGATTCTTCCTTCCTCTCCCGTGCGTGTTTTTTAGTGTGTTTTGTGTTTTTTCCCAGTGTGGTGTTCCTGGGTTGTTGCCCCTCAGGCTGCCTGCGCCGCTCCTTCGGGGTCCTTCAGACCGGGGTTTTTTTCCCCGCTCCATGTGGCGGGTTTTTTTAGTGGTTTTACGGGGTTTTTTCCCTGGCGGGTGCGCGTGGGGTCCTGTCCCTGTCAGAACAGATTTTTTCGATAGCGGCCAAGAGGTGCATTCACCTCTCGGCCCGCTATGTGCCAGGGCGGGAGAACGATTGGGCGGACGCCCTATCCAGGTTCAAGGGGACGTCAGTCGAGTGGCAACTGCGTCCTCTTGTGTTCGAGTCACTCTGCCTTCGCTACGGGACACCGGAGGTGGACCTGTTCGCCTCCCCATCCACGGCCCTACTTCCTCTGTTCCTAACATTCTCTTCCAGGTCAAAGGCGGGAGGCCCGGACGCCTTCACAGAGGACTGGAACAGGTGGGGGTATCTCTACCTCTTCCCACCCCCAGCTACGTCAGTCCTCCTGAAGGCGATCCTCAAGCTGCGCACATTCAGGGGGAGGGTACTCCTCATAGCCCCCCTCTGGCCAGCACAGCCGTGGTTCGGAGAACTGTCCCGGTGGTGCCCTAATCCTCTTCAGTTGGGATCGGCGTGCCTCTCCAGCACCCTGTCTGCACCACTCCAAGCGTCACTGAAACTACACGCTTGGAGTTTCTACGGGGAGTCCTCAGCAAAAGGTTCACTAAGGAGACAGTGGACAAGATGTTGAGGGCTCATCGTCAGTCGTCGGTGCGACAGTACGAATCGTGCTGGAAAAGATTCCAGGACTTCTTGCGAAGACACCCCTCCAGGGTCATCTCGGAGGACACGATCCTGGAATTCCTCACGTGGCTCGCCGATTCCACCAACAGGGCCCCGGCGACGGTGCTTGCGCATCACGCAGCCCTGTCTGATCCCCTCCTCCTAGGTTTCAACATTAAAGTTTCGGAGAGGCCTCTCTCTCTCCTGAGGATGGGGATTCGGGCGGGGACCGCACCTTACCGGGCCCAGACTCCCTCCTGGTCCCTTCACCGCGTCCTTTCCTACCTGACCTTCGAGGGGGTCCCTCTGGAGGTTTGTCACCTCCTCCAGAAAGCTCTCTTCCTGCTCGCCTTAGCTACAGGGTACAGGGCCTCTCAGTTGGCAGAGTTATTCTACAGCTTTACCTAGATATGATTCGACCGCACTAACGCTATCCAATTCAGTACTGGTGCCCATGCTACAGGATTGTTTAGAATTTATGACATAGCATACGAAAAATTATGACCAAAATTATTTGAAACCTGCGAGACTTCATGACACGAAGATAGACTAAAATTACTAGCCGGCACTTGCTTGAAGGATGCTGGGTGATATTATTAAGGAATTAAATTGGATACAATAATTTAACACAGGAGACTCCAGAATGGTAATAAGAGTAAGTAGCCAAATGGATTCAGGATATGTATATATACCTGTACATCCAGGGTGTCACACGAGTTGATCCAGAAATTTGAAGAAAATTCTCGATAACTATGGATGTTTAAATTCTCGTTAACCGGTTTGTAAAATATGCAGACCAGTGAAACATCAGGGGCCTTGTTCAGCCTTCATCTGTGGTGCTATTACTACATTATTTAAAAAAAATCACACATTCCTCTTATTATTAATCAAACTATTTTATCAATATTCGTCAGGTTCTAGAAATGTATGACGCTTTAACCCTTCATTCACGAGTCTAGAGAAATTTCTACACTCGCAACAAGTATGGAGCACTGAGGGTGTAGGAATTTTTTGACAGTACAGTTTTTAAATTTGTGCTGTCCTTAAAAGCTAGTATCTGGCTTGCAACAGTGAGGGTGAGAGCCACAGGACCACACCCAGCTCACCTAGCTACCACCAGTCAGTCTTACTCAAACAGTGAGGGTGGGTACACATATTTTCATCACTTCTCTATTCCTCTAATTATCATATATGTACATAAAAACGACAGTGACATTATATTTCATATTGTTGTGTTGAAAAATTTGATCCTTACATGTTTTGAGTGTGAAAATATACTTAGATATGTAAATAGTTTAAAAGTGAATTTTGAGTTGATGTCATTCTGAGCTGGCTACCCATCCTACAGATGTCTTGACAAGTACAGTCGGCCTCAGGAATTCGTACACATAGCATTGGTTACAAGGGATCTTTATTCTGCACATACTGTAGGCCTTGTTCTTCTGACTGATTTAAGTAATAGCCAAATAACATTACTAGAATAATTTGGTGTTAAGAAACTAATGTACTAAATTTTCTAGTTGTTACGACCCCTTGATGTCAGTGTTGTATATGAATTCCTGAGGCCGACTGTACATGAGGAGAGAGATAAAGGTTTGTACTTCAATAACTTGTTTCATTTACTTATGTAGCATGAATGGTTTACAAGCTATTAGATGTCATATGTATGTGTTGTTTACATAGTGTTTACATTGTTTACACAGAGTGTGGGAGGAGTCCCAGACTGCAGAGCTGCCACGGTAGATAAGGCCCGTGGCTAAGTGGTTAATGCCAAATGAATCAACAACATTATATATAAAACTGACAGCATCCCCATTAACACCACATACATCTGCAGGAGGCAGGGGCAGAACCTAGGATATGATGTCATAGCAACGTCACAAGTCGTTGCCAGGTGTCCTTTAAGAATTTGCCTAAGTTACCCCTTCGATTAAAGAGACAAGTGCCTTAATTATACACATTTTGTTAATGAATCATATTGTGGAAATTAGCGGAACGTCTAAAACTATCTTTCTCAGAATATGAGGCAAATTCAACACTTTGTTGTATTTTAATTCCGTAAAACGATATATATAACACAGGTTGTGAAATGCATGGTAGCTGCGCATGACTTGGTTGTATCGTACACCACAGGCCACAGCCTGCACGTTACATGAGACCTTTTCACCAACACTCTGTAATATTCCCTCCATTTAACTTGTTGAGGTGGCTCAGTTGTCTCCCAAAATAACTGACTTAATTGTGTATAACTCTTCTTTTTAGATGGCCACTATTAAAGTGTGAAGACATGCAGAGCATCTGTGTAGTGTTTAATTGCTGAAGATTGATTTTCCTCCCAAGTTATGATGTATTTCCAACAGCCATAATGTACAAGTTAAATCTTGTACTAATCATGTGGTCCTTGACGATGGCACCAAAGCATGGATGTGATGGCACTATGTTTTCGGAGCAGACAGAAGATAGAGGATTGGTGAGGGCAGTGCTGCAGATGGTGCATCATCATTTTTCTGGCTGTCACTTTGTGTTAGCTACGACGAACAACCACTCTCAAAATTTCTACATGTTGATTAAGTAAGTATAACTGTTTTCCCAAGTGCTTAATGAATGTTGTCACATATAATGATGAATTTTGCACCAAAAGACGAGTCTACCTTCGGTTCATTTATATGGCAAGGAGACAGAACATAGCATTAGATATTTATTTTTATATTATAATAAAGATGAGAACTAAAGGCTGAGAACCTGCTCATTGTCCTCACCAAACAAAAAAAAATACAATGAGAGTGGTTCAAAATCATGCCCAATTTCACGTGACTTTCTCTGTTGCCACGTCTATAATTATGTAACTTTACATTATAGCAGCTTGGATAGGCTTACGATCACATTATTCCCCGTTATAGTGTACTTGTTATACAAATGTTGTTTGCATATGTTTCCCGAAAACTGAGTAAAAATTAACCCACATGAATCGTTGAAGTAGAGGGGATAGTCATTTGGAAGATTAGTGCGGGTTGAACGATTAAGTAACTGTTTCTTTGAGGCATTGAAAACCACGAGGTTTTCTCTGCCCCAGTCGGGGATGAGGGAAGTTCAGAAGACAGGCATGCCATTGTTTCATCACGTGATGTAGAGACGAGCATCTGGGATAGACAATTATCATCAACATAAGAGTGGATAGGGGATAAAGTACAGCTGAGAATATCATTATTGAAAAGGTGTATTACGCCCAGGTCTGATTAATTTGAACCAAGTTAAAAGTAGATTTTTTATGCCCTGGACCGAGGATAATTATATGACCAAGTGGCAAGGGATAAAGTTTATTATCGGACTGTAAAGGGCATGAAAAACTAAATTACACTTATAACATTATAATAAAATATATTAAACAAATTCGTAGCATAGTAACATACATAGGAATAATAACTAAAATAAGACTTACCGTAACCCTAACTGTTCCTCCTAACCGTAAACCTAGTAAATAAAAATACATGTATATGGGGAGGAGAGCAATGAACACTATATATTACGATATAAAAGGAGCTCCAAGTGGGAATCCTTGATGTGAAGAACTGTTCTGCCCTGCCCCTCTTTTTTTTTTTTGTTCCTGCCCTAATATTATTATTATTATTATTATTATTATTATTATTATTATTATTAATATTATTATTATTGTTATTCTGTCTGTCTATCTATCTATCTATCTATTGCCAGACGCCTCAATCCCCGAAGGGGTGGCCACAAATGAATCGCCTTCATGAACCCCTGTTCAACGTTAACTGGCGTCCCTCCTCCCATCCCATACCACTTTCTGTCACATACCTCTCAACTCCATCCCTCCACCTCACTCTCGGTCTGCCCCTCCCTCTCCGTCCCTCCACCTCACTCTCGTACACTCTCTTAACCAACCTCTCGCTTCCCATACACTCCACATGACCGAATCACCTAAGGTGTTCCTTTTCACACTCTCCAACACGTCCACACCCACACCACACTGCTCCCGTACCTCTTCATTTGTCAGTCTGTCTATCCATGTCACTCCACATGCACTTCTAAGGAAGCTCATTTCCACCCCTCTAACTCTTGATTAATGTCTTTCCATCATCGTCCGCGTTTCACTCCCGTATGTCAGTGTCGGGATTACCACACTATCATATAGAGTTTTCTTCACATCCATACTCATCGCCCTATTCCTTGTCACTGCTTTCAGTGTTCCTACAACCCTCTTCCCCTGTTGTACCCTCTCTCGCATCTCATTCTCTAACCTCCCATCTTTACTCATCACACTGCCCAAATACTTAAATGAGCTGACATTCTCCATAACCTTTCCATTTAACCTCACTTCACAACCTGTGGCTGCACCCCTTTCAAAGACGATAACTTTGATCTTCACTACATTCGCCTTCAGGTTCCGTTTCTCGCACTGTCGCACACATCTCCAAACATATTCACCAATCCCTGTAACTCCCACTCATCGTTACTCAGCAGAACTGTATCATCAGCAATAATTATTAATATTGTCATTAATATTATTATTGTTATTATTAATATTATTATTATTATTATTATTATTATTACTATTATTATCCTTAAACCTAATTTTATATAATAGTTGTCTTGTAATTTAATACAAATATACTTAATTATACTCCTAGCTAATCATCTAATCTATTTATATATTCAGCCAATAGCTAATTAACCTAATACCTATTCAAGCCAATCGCTAAACCTACATAGGCAAATCGTTAATCCTATCTAAGACAATCGCTAAACTTAGCTAATATATCATAATTACACAATATATGCAACCCATATATTATTCAGAATTGCACAAAATATAAACACATTGGTACCAAGAATAGTAATAAAAAGTCACATCACTCTGATCAGTTCGGTCCCTCAAGAAAGCCATCAATTTATCAGTCATACCACCATCCCCATCACCTAAGAGAGCTGAGAGTGTGAAGGGGACTTTTACTGCATCACAGTTCCCCTACAAATCAAAGACAGTGCAGGATGACATGACTGATAGATAACACCGCATTGCAGGTGTTACAATGCGGTGGAAAATGTTTGTCTATATATGGTTCTAGATGAGTTATTCTGGTGCTGTTAGTTCTTCTTCTTGACAGGATTCGTTCTTCTAATCTATTGGCCCAACTGGCAGTGGCTCAATCACCTATTAGAGGCCAAGGCCCATATAATATACCAGGTCGGCTCAAGGGGGTAGCGCAACCTGACTCACCCCTAATCGTGACGTCAAATATACCCCAGACTCACGGTGGTATTCTTAAAAAAAAATCTTTCCTTACATATATCTTTCCCTTCTAAGGATTTTTCCCTCCCTTCATTATGCTTAAAGAATTCTTTGGCAGGGAAGGAAAAGTTTACATGTTGGTAGCCCTGTGCCATGGAAATGATAAATGTGTGTGTGTTTGTACGTCTATGAGCCCTCCGGGCGCAAAATATAAACAATAAACACAACCACGCTGTGCTCACGAGGTTTGGTTTATGCGATGAAATGTTTTATAACATCATTGATTTAATATTTCCTGTAGAAAAACGATGATAATAATACTGGTATAAATATAGTGGGGAACTTTGTTCACTTCTACTCGTCATCATTTCTTTGTTTAATGTTATATCAAGTTGTGACAAATGTATCTGGACACTACAATCATTGCTGAGACTAATGGTATAAAAAAATTGTATATCTTGAATAAAAGAATGATAAATAATATACAAACATATACCACCACGAGCAGCATGGTGACAGAGAGGATTCTCATCATAATAGTGGTGTAGGGGTGAAGGAGGAGTCAGGTGAGTATATGGACCAATCAGGAGACACCTGACCAATGACGTATACAACCCAGTCCAACACAGATTTTGAACCGAGAATGGTAGGTCTTTAGAAATTTGGAAGAAATGCCTCATTTATTTACTAAACTCGTTTTCCTTCGGTGATACAAAACTGTTGCACGTGTTTCCAATATATTATGATGTTATAAAGAAAACATCAACAGTACATGATAAAATACAAAAAAAAAAAAAATGTTTCCTTCATATTCCAATAATATACTCGATTCAAGGGAAGGAATTTAAGGCCAGGGGAGGAAGGAAATCTTTAAGAATATGAAATTAGTGATATATTTCTTTCCTATGCTTATGAAGGGAAATTTTTTTTTTAAGAATACCAGCGTTAGTCTCTTGCATCGTCAGAAGACAGGACCTGCAGCACAGGTGATAGGCTAGGTCATGTCCTATATAAGTACATTTATGCCCAACAACTTTGCTATATACGGATGCAACTTAAGTATCAGGAAAAAGGGTGAAATAACTTTTCATCGTTTTCCTAAGGATGATGAAATTAGAAAAAGATGGGCTCATTTCTATAAAAGACAAGACAATATAAATGTCAACAATGCCTTGATTTGCAGCCTGCATTTTACAAGTGAAGATTATTTAAAACACTTGAAGTACGAGCTCCTGGGGTTACCTGTACCACGTAACTTTGTCAGAAGGATTGCTCATATCATCCCAATCTTTGCCAAAGTTGTATGAAATGGTGAAAGCTACTTTTGGCATCTCTTTTATATTGATCTACAGGTTAAATCAAGATGGTCTAGAGCACTTTTTTGCCTGTCTTCGGCAAACGGGGGCCTGCCATGACCATTCTTCTCCACTGTCTGTAAAACACCGTGTAAAAACATATCTAGTTGGCAAAGATATTGCACTGGTTGGTTCTAAGTACAACTCTGAGAAAGAGTGTAATGAGGAAAATGTAACACAACTTCATCTCTCATGTTAATTATTTGCAGCTTGAATAACTCAAAGTATTACGGTTGCACAATAACAGTGAAAGCATAAAACACGTTAAATTAAACAAAAACAAGAATATTATACCACTGATCAGAAGACCTCTGGCATCACAGGTTGCATGGCATCTTAATGTCTGAAGATAGACAGAGAGGTTGTAAGTTGGGGATGGGGATTGAACAGTATGGTGAAAAGGAAGTGAATTAATCTAACATCACATTATGTTACAATGAACCAGTTGACTGCAGATTATTGATAAACATCTACTGTCTTACTTCTCTATCAACTTCTCCTCGGCGGGTCATATGGTCTTGGCTACTTAACTCGCCAGACAAAAAAAAAAAAAAAAAAAAAAAAAAAAAAAAAAAAAAAAAAAAAAAAAAAAAAAAAAAAACAGAATGATCAATAAACTTATTATATAGTTTGAGTTGTCTATTTCGCCGTAAAATAGATAAATAATAGGCCTAATGATAATAATAATTGATAAACATCAATCATTACTAACATCTTTCTCTAATAGCTTAAATTTTTCCTCACTACACCTTAATTTCTTACCGCCAACCCTCCCTCCTACCGTTTCCTACTTAAACCCCCCTTTGCTCTCAGTCCCCCAACACCTCCCTCTCTCAACCCTCGAACCACCCTCACTCTGGAAGACCGTATGTATGTATGTTTCGAGTCTTTTAACTTGTGCTTAAGGATTCGAATTCCTGAGTGGTCAAACATTGGCAACGCTAGGGGAGAAACGCGGGAGTGGAGCCAACTGTACGAGGTGAGATACGGGCGCGGATACATATTGACATTTGAAATATATATCATGTGCTGAAGATGGATCTGTGTGATGACATACGTGGGCAAGCTGACCACACTATCAATCCTTCTCAGAGGTCCATCCAGTATATGTGGGATATGTTGCGGAAAAGAGAACATGGCGGTTTAAACACACCAACTATGTTTGAAGCCATCCAAAAGTATGCGCAGGCAAACCCTGAAGTCGTAATCAACTATCAGCACTACCAGAACAGCTTCTGTGTAGTGTTGATAACACCATTTATGTTTAGGGCCCACAAGGCTCTAAAAGAAGCTGGTGAGGTAGTTTTTGTAGATGCCACGAGATGTGTTGACCAGCTTAACACAGCCATAACACCGTTCATGTGTGCAGGACCAGGTGGTGCAGTGCCTTTGGCCATACTGCTCACATATTCTCAAGACGAAGCGACACTGACAAAAGGTTAGTGTACCATGTACTGATTTTGTTTATTATTATATTTGTATTGTATTTTAAACCTTTAGCTGTTATTGTCATTATTTGTGATGATATCTTTTGACTAACTATAAACAATTCATGATGCCAGAGAGCATCTATAAACCGAAAGGGTTAAACTGATTCTCTCTCAAAGGTAGGCTATTTTGTGCTGTTAATACTGTATATCTAAGTACAGTACTCATTGAAGTACCGGTGTAACGGTCTGTTTTTCCCCCTGTCCGAAATCTCCCCCGGGAAATATGGCCCAGAATATATATTCCCCAGGGGGAATTTCGTCCCAGGATAATATTCCCCCCTCTGGGACAATATTCCGCCCAACCCCACTCCTATTATAAGAGTATGGCTATGGCGACACCTGTAGTAACGACAACCTGCCACACAGGATAATTATCCTAACGACAAAACTACCATCACTTGTGGTGTTGCCAATCGCATTTTTTTTTCCTTGTAATCATGGCGCCAACAGGCTTCACAGTTGTCCGAGCAGTGGCAGTGGAAACATCAGAAGATGGAGGAGCTCACTTACCACACATACTACTAATATCTGGATAGCGGATGGACTGAACAAAGACGAGAAGCGTAATATTAGAAAGAAGTGCAAACCATTTTGTGTTGAAGATGGAAATTTAATGTATAAACGAAAAATAAATAATGAAGTTCAGTTACGTCAAGTGTTGATGAAAACAGAAGTGAGCCGAATTATCAAAGCTTGTCATGAAGGGTTTGGTGGTGCACATATGGGAAGGGATAAGACTATCGAAAAAATTACTGCTAAGTATTATTTTAAAGGCATCAAAGAACTTGTTAGTGATTATGTTTCTAAATGTGATAAGTGCCAGAGAGCAAGTAATAAACCAGCAATGCAAGCTCCAGAGTTACATCCCGTGCCTGTTCCAGGAAAAGTTTGGTCTCAGGTAGGAATGGACTTGATCGAACCCTTGCCCCAGACCGAGAGAGGACACTGTTATATTGTAGCAATGACGGATTACTTCACGAAATTTCCAGTTGCTGCACCTTTAAAACACAAATCTGCAGCAGAAGTCGCACAGTTTTTTTTAGATACCATATGTGAATTTGGCTGTATAGAAACCTTGATCATCGACCAAGGGAGAGAATTTGTCAACGAACTGAATGACATCATATGTGCCAAGTTACAGATAGATTATAGAATCGCTTCTGCCTATCATCCGCAAACAAATGGATTGCAGGAGAGATTTAATCAAACCCTCGAAAGAGCTCTTATCAAATGTGTTAATGACAAACAAAACGATTGGGATTTACACATAAAGAGAATCCTATTCAGATATCGTACTTCGGTCCATGCCAGCACTGGTGTTACCCCTTTCACTGCCATGTTTAGGAGAGATCCCATGCTTCCAATCTACCTAGATACTGGGTCATATGAGGCGGTAGAAACTAGGGTAACGACAGCAGAGACTGTTAAAGAGCTAACAGAGAGAGTGTTGTCAGAAAAAAAGGCAGCTGAAGAAAAAATCACTATGAATATTGCTAAAGCTCAAAGCAGAGAAAAGAAGAACTATGATGAAAGACATACATCTAAATACAATGAAATAGTTGAGGGTTCATTAGTACTATTTAAAAACAACAAAAATAATCACCGAATGGGAGGAACATTAGAGGCAAAATACATAGGCCCATATTAAGTTGTTTCTTTTGTAAGCAAAGGACGCGCAAAACTAAAAAACGTTTAATCAAATAAAGAACTAAAAAACTTGTACCACATAGT
Organism: Petrolisthes cinctipes; assembly: GCA_033782935.1. Taxonomy (NCBI): domain Eukaryota; kingdom Metazoa; phylum Arthropoda; class Malacostraca; order Decapoda; family Porcellanidae; genus Petrolisthes; species Petrolisthes cinctipes. Next base: position 158,559 of record JAWQEG010003890.1, on the reverse strand, counting down.
GAATTTGAAGGTGTACAAGCAAGATGACACGAACGGTGTTAGGCAAGAAGATGACATCACTGCTGCAGAAAAACCGTGCAACGCATCGGTGAATGGGCAGCAATACCCTAAACAAACGAGAGTCCTACATATTCCAGCAGAAGAGAAATATATTTTACTCATGATTATAGATGAGGAAGCTGTCCGAAAGGTAGAAACAGAAGGAAAACAAGTCACAGAAGATGAAATAGAGACAAAACCAGAGAAGCTTCCTGGCAGGCTTGTCATGAAAAGACAAGAACTTAAAGGTGTTTACAAATACATGGATGAAGATGCAATTACAACTCTTCATGCAACGCTTAAGGCAAAGGAGGACGACATTCCTGGGGCATGGATATGCCAAGAATGTACAGAAATTACGGCAGATGGACGCGAAGTGGTCGAGTGTGAGTCATGTTACGAATGGTACCACACTGCTTGTCTTGGAACAACACAAAATTATAAGGCCACATGGAGTTGTCGTAAGTGTAATCCAGTCCCACAATCAAAAAGACAAAAGATAAAATGAATTAATGCACTCCTTTTTATTGCTTTTTAAGTACTTTTCTAATTAGCTTTCCGATAAAGACTTCACGATTGTTTTATCTATAACTACTTATGACTCAAACATAGGCAATAATGAAACAGTATCAGTAACCAAGGAACATGACGGACGACATGGTTCAGCGTTATGCTGTGCTGCCTACATACTATCGGTGAGTACTCTGTCATATATATTCAACACTTTAATACTACACAAGTACCAGTAAATTTCCAGACTACATAAATTAATACCATTCTGATGTAGAAAAAAATTCCTATGACTTTGCCAAACTTACCGTTGATTATGTAATTCATTAAAATAATTTCTATGTAGGTGGGGGGGGGGGAATGGCCTAGAGGGGGAAAATTATCCTAGGTCTGAAATTCCCCCCGGGGAATAACAGCCTGGGCTGTTATTCCCGTGGGAAAATCAAAACTAGGCTATATTTCCCGGGGGGAATTTCAGTCAGGGGGGAAAAATTTCCTGCTACACCGGTAATAAATTTTTTCCTTTGTACACAATCAATCACAATAAAGTCAGCAGATTTTCTCTGAGGTAAAATGTATTCGATACAGCACCCACTTTAGAAATTCATATATGTCATTATTGTAAATTACAACAGTTTGTACTGTACCTTAATTATATTGACAAAACAAAACTATGTAGGAACCACTAAGTTTGTTTGAGGATATAATACTTTACCTTGATCATGAATAATAGCCAGTAGGCCTATACTGCCCTTGCAGCACTATACAGAAAGTTTCCCTAGAATAAGGTATGCACATATCAAAACATAATGTAGACCTACGTTCATTCACTTGTTCCATCATTTCTGTATCTCTCTCTCACACAGGTAATAATTTTATTAAGATAATGCTTCTAAGAATTCGCTCTGCGCTCTCTGACTGGTTTTAGTTCTAATTTTCCCCTATGTATGTAATCTTCCAGAGAAGGTAAATAGGTAGAGGGGTAACACATACAAATGAGTAGCCTTCAACACATACCATACAGATCCCTGTAGAAATAGACAAAAAGTAAAGAACCGAGTTTCTGAGGTCAATCTGTTTTACTTTACAGGTTTTGCCATGGTCAAAGAAGCACTTGGTGAAAGTGGCTTCTATGGCAGGGGGGAGCCACAATGCTTCATTACAGATAACTGCGAGCCAGAGAGGAAAGCGTTGGCATCCACATGGCCTACATCAAAGCAGTTCCTCTGTATTTTCCATGTCCTACAACAAGTGTGGCGATGGCTTCTGGACTGTAAGCATGGCATCCCTAAAGAAAACCGCCAAGATCTAATGAAGATGATTGTGGAATCAGATCCTGTTTTAGAAAACAATGAAGAGGATTTTGAGAGGTGTGATAAAGAAAATGTTGCTGAAGATATTGGTGATGTAGCTGCAGATTCAGAAGTAGCAGCAGAAGCTCTAATGACTGCGGTTAAACAGTGTGCCAATGCAGAAACACGAGTGGCCTTGCAAAGATTTATTAAACAAATTAGTTCAGTTAAAACACCTAACCAGCTGAATAGTTTCTTGAACTGTGCAGGCTCATCTGTTAGATATAGTGCAGTTGGTCGTGGTAAGATTCCTTGCCAACCAACTTCCATAGCAAGGAGGTCCCCAGGAATGCCAAGAGGAGCAGCCCCCATTGGAAAAGGACGTCGACCAGCAGCAGCAGCAATATCATCCAAACCAAAGCGTCCGCGCAAACTTGCTCATAATATAGAGTGCAATGTTGCTAATGCTAAATCACATGGCAGTGAACATTGAGCAAGAGGCCAGCTAATGTCACACTGGCTGTCAGAAACCCTGGTCCTGTGATCTCTTGCCCCTTATCCCTGGGATGTGCTTTGGTAGGCCAGGCATTTAGGGCCAGTCCCTCTTTGTACATAGAATATAATAATAACTAAGAAATGTATACAAAAGTTACTGTCTATCTACCTAAGCAAAACATTTTATATGCTATTTACTAATAAGCCACCATCAATGTTTCGATCCCTATTTTTTTCCCAAAACATAAACAGAACTAATAAACATACACTATTAGGAATAACGTATGATGATACCATGACCTTTAAGCACCATGTAACAAACCAAATTCTTAAATTACCCAGGCTAGTATGTCTGTTATATCAAATTAAGGAATTAATGCCCATTTATATTTAAAAAATGTTATATAACGCACATGTGTTACCTATACTATTGTACACCTATCTGGTGCAACACCTAACCCACACACCTGTTACCTCTATTTAGACTTCAGAAGAAAATAATAAGAATTATTACAAACAGTGACTACTTTGCACACACACAACCTCTCTTTAAAGAAACAAATTCCCTTAAACGTTTTGATATAAATAAGCTACAAATTGGTATTTACATGTATAAAAAAATCAAAAGTGAAACATCTGTGTCCTTACAGCCACAACATACCTACTTCACCAGTACTCATGAAAATTTACGTATACCTGCCCATAATTTAACACTCAACACTCCCTTTCTTATTCAGGACCTAAAACCTGGAATTCTATTTCTAATAATATCAGAGGTCTATTCACAATATACTCCTTTTAAAAACATTTAAAAAAACATATCCTTCTGAATTATTAATCTATGTCCATGTATCTACTGTAATAGTGTCTCCCAAGTTGAATCAATAATTATCTTATACTAATATTAGTGTATGATATTGTAACTTATCATTGTTTGCAATACTACTATTTATAATTATCACAATATTTATCATTATTATTATTATTATTATTACAGTATCAATCAATTTAAATTGTAAACTAATATTATTGTATTAATGTTATCACTTCAATTATTATTTACACTACTATTATTTTATAATTATCCCAGTGTTAATTATTATTATTGTTACTATTATTATTATTGTCATATATATTTGTATTTTTCTTTTTGCACCATAAATTAAGTCCTGCACCTAAGTTTTCAGTACTGCCCAAAAAGCTTCAAGCTTTAAATGGGCTCCCTGCACTTCATATTTATTGTACATACATGTTTTGTATTTGCTAATAGGGAAAATAAAATGTTTCAAATGTTTTTTTCAAATGTTTTAAGTAGTAGTTCTACTCCTCTCTCTATGAAAACATACTGTTATTCTTTCTACTAAATTTAGATGCTCTTTAGTATCATTTGTTTGTCTTTGTCCATAATGAATCATCATCATCAATACCCCATTTCCCCTTCTCCAAGAGGGTAATCAAGTAATACAAGACCTATTTATGAGACAACATTTTGTTTAGGATATACAGCACAGCTTTAATAAGGTTAGGCCTGAACTTTGCCATGATCCAGGTCAGGTTATGTATTACAGTATATGGTCAATTGCTCACTATTGAATAAGACAATTTTTCAGCACCTAGCAATAGCCAGGTGGTAGTACAGTATACTACATTTGATACTGTACTGAAAAATGCCTAGTAAAATAAGGTAACTTATGCTAGGCCTCCTCGCATTCATTCATTCATCTCTCTCTACCAGGTATAATTTTAAGGCAAATACATCACAATCGTAATATGATTACATCAAAATCATAATATAATTACGTCAAAATACAATCACCACTTAAAACTAAAGGAAGAACGTAACTTTCTAAGGGGAACACAGAACAGGGTCACAAACCATTAGATTTAACACTCGAATCTTGTATTTTGTGTACTTCATACAATTTGGTACAAAACATATATCTACATTATTTTTTTATGTGATATGCATTTAATAACATAAGAGGGTCCCAATGCTGGTAGTAATATATAAAACTGATGAAATTATTATCGACTTTGTGAGATGGAATTAATGAACAGTGCGCATCATTACCAAAAGACATCTCATAAAAAAACTACAGGAATATGAAAATAATGTGTTAAATTAGTGATGTATACTAAATACATACGTTTAACACTAATATAGATATTCTGTAAAACCCGTGAAATCTGAAATTGCAGAGGTGTTTTCGTGGCATTTAGCTGGCAATACTTTCTATGACGTCATTACTGGGCTCCGCGGGCTCTGTAATTTCCCCTATGTTTATATTCTACCAGAAAGTGTAAATATGCAGCCCGCTGTCTGTTTGTTGGGTTTTGGGCATGTTGGATGTGTGTGTTGTTGGTGGGTCCTGGGATGCTCTCAGTGTTTCCGGCTAGAAGGAGAAGCCGAGAAATGACAGCCGGAGGATCATTTCTCGGTGGTGGAAAATGTGTAATTGTGTGTGTTGTGCGAGGGGTGTGGTAATTACCCGGGTGACCGAAGCCGTTCCCAGGAACTCGCACCTCCTTGATGGGGGTGGGGGGATTTTTTGGTGGTGTGGCCCCCATAGCTTCCTTCCATGGCAGCCCTGGGGGGTGGTCCCACGACGTAGACTCCGCCACTCCAGGACCCCAGCCAAGGAGTTGGACTAGCTAGTGCCACCGTAGTGCAGGTCCTAACCCCGACTGTGCCAAATCAAATGGGCGTATCACAAATTGAATCAATTGTGACAGCCTATAAAAGGGTGCAGCCACAATAAAATGATAACTGAATGATTCCACGTTATTCACACTCTCATATTCATATTATACAACAACAAAAAAGTACGCATGGGATGTTACTCATTTTCCTTTTACCACAGTGAGATGGCTGAAGGCGGTGATGAATCCATGGCCGTGTTGGATGGAGCGTCAGTGCTATTAACCCCCAGAGTCCGGGCAGCGGGATTTCCCGCTCGGTCGACAGAGGCCGGGCAGCGGGAAATCCCGCTCTGTCGACAGAGTCCGGGCAGCGGGAAATCCCGCTTTTGGTAATTTATGGGGAAAAACGCCAAATTTGTCGGGATTTTTTTTGATCTGGCTATACTTCACCACCAGACCTTTTCATCCCCACATTCAATCAGTGTGTGCTTGACCGTGACAATGGCTGGGCGTAGTGAAGAAAATACGGGCTCGTTCGATTCGGTGCATCCTACCGCGCTGCCAGGCGCACCCGCTCCTGTAACCTCCACTCCGCGGGTGCAACCAGCTAGATTGCGTCATGCACCTGCAAGGTTGTCAGATTCTGCAATAGGGCGGGAATTGGAGAATCTGGCAGACCTTTCATATGGGAGTGACGACCTGGACAGCTACTCTGATACTGAATGGCAAGCTGACGAATCAACTGAGGAAGATGTCTGTGTAGCGGTGACTTCCATCACAGCTCTTCCCTCAACTTCAGCCTTGCATGATGTGTCAGAGGTTACAGCCCCTGTTGCAATTCCGTCCACCAGTGGGGTGGGAGGTAGTTTGGGAGACACTCTCTTGTCTCCCATTCCTACAACATCTGGCGTGGGAGGCAGGAAGAGGTCTACTCCTGCTTCAACCTCCAAACCTCGCTACGTCTCCACTCCCATGGGCAAGAGGCCGAGGAGGAGGTTAGATTTTTCGTCTTCCTCTTCCTCGTCGGACGAGGATGCGTCGCAACCAGTGGTGGTAAGAGGGAGGAGAGTAGGAGTAAGAGGGAAGGGTAAAGGAAGGGGGAAGAGGACAAAGGCAGCTTATCTCTCCCCTACAGTTGACCCTGATAGCCCGCCCCCCCGTGACCTGACGCCACCTCCCCCACCACCACACTCTCCCTCTCCTCTCGTGCCTGACGACTCACTCTCGCCTGCCCCTGGTACCGCTGCACCACCACCACCACAACAACAACGACAGCAACGCGGCGCACCTCGTCATAGACCCGCTGATCCCTATGTGTGGACGGATTGCGATGAATTTGCGCCTGATATACCTGCCTTTGACGACAGTCATTCAGGTATACAGGCCGCATTTCCCTGTCGTCAGAGGTCATCAATATTAGATTATTTCACTGCCTTTTTTGATATAATATTGATGACTTACATGATGCAGGAGATAAACACCTTCAAACAACTCTCTGTGCAACTCAGCAATAGACCAGGCAGGGAACATAGTAAGATGTTGCAATGGGCTGACGTCGATATTGCTGAGTTGTATGTGTGGTTAGCTTTGACCATGATGATGCCTCATGTCAAGAAACATCGCCTCAAGGACTTCTGGAGCACACACGCCCTGATATCCACACCTGCGTTCGGGAAATACATGTCCAGGGACAGGTATAGGGACATTTTGTCCTACCTGCACTTCGCCCCCAACATGGGTCCACACCCGAACGACAGGCTGTGGAAAATTAGGCCAGTAATGTCTATCCTCCAGGAGAAAATACGAGCATTTTTTCGACCATTCCAGAAAGTGGTTATCGACGAGTCTCTGGTGCTGTTCAGGGGAAGACTGTCCTTCATCCAGTACATCCCGTCAAAGAGGCATAGATTTGGCATCAAATTCTATGTCATCTGCGACTGTAAGACTGGCTATGTGTTGGATTTTATACTCTATTCAGGTACGGATGTGGATGTCCCGGCCGACGACCCTCTTGGCTTCAGCGGGAGTGTTGTCAAGGCACTCATGGGGGATTACCTTGACAACAACCACATCCTGTACACTGATAACTATTACACCTCTCCAGCACTTAGCCAGTTTCTCCTGCAGCACCAAACAGGATCCTGCGGAACTATTCGTGTCAACAGGAAGGGGTGGCCAGCATTCCCTCTCACCCGGAGGGGCGACTGCATCAAAAAGAAATGTGGGAACATGCTGGCCATCAAATGGCACGATAAACGCCCCGTCAATATGCTCACCACCGTGAACAGGGGCGTGATGCAGGATTCTGGGAAGACTGAGCGCGGCACAGGTGATACCATCTACAAGCCTGATGCTGTGCTCGATTATAACATCAATATGAGACTCGTTGATAAGTCAGACATGATGGTGAGTTCCATCGATTGTCTGAGAAAAACTTGTAAGTGGTACAAGAAGGCTTTCTTCCACCTTCTTGATGTCACAGTGCTGAACTGTTATATACTCTACCTCCAGCATCACCCTGACTCCAAGTTGGCACTCCGGGAATTCGAGCTAGAGTTGATATCTCAGCTCCTGGAGAGGTTCAGCACTGTGCAACCACAGCAAGGCAGACAGGCAGCGGCACAACGGCCTGACAGGTTGCAGCAGAGTGGCTATATGGCTCGCCACTACCTCACTAATCTGCCACCGTTGCCGTCAGGACGTCCAGGCTCTCGTCGCTGCTATGTTTGCAGGCACACAACACGTCACCCCCAGAAGTCCAAGGAAACTCGCTTCTGGTGCAAGGAATGTTGTGTGCCGTTATGCCCTGGAAACTGCTTCTCAGACTACCATATATTGGAATATATATAGAAGCAGGAAGTGATGGGAGTATGCGAATAAAGTGACAGTGACACTTGGTGACAGTGACACTATTTAGGCTATAAGAAAAGTGAGAGTGACACATTTGTACATATATTTTAGGCTGTAGTGACGTGATAGTGACACATTTGTACTTATTAGGCTATAAGAAAAGTGAGTGACACATTTGTACATATATTTTAGGCTGTAGTGACGTGATAGTGACACATTTGTACATATATTTTAGGCTGTAGTGACGTGATAGTGACACATTTGTACATATTAGGCTATAAGAAAAGTGATAGTGACACATTTACGCATAGAAAAAATGATAATAAAAAATTTAAAACAACAAAATACAAAAATATATAGAAAATAAGGATAACAGTGATAGTGACACATTTATATTTACGTTGAACATGAACAAATGGTGCGAATGACACTGAAAATGTTTCGCGTAAATACTGTACATAACTCCCACGCTTCTCTCCAGGGCATAAAACCACTCTGGAATGGTCAGCTAACCACACAAATAATACAGGGGCTGTAATGGTAGGATGCACACGAACCGTACGACGTGTCGCCCGGGGGAGGCAAGTGTTGCGTCATTCTGCCGGCGGCCATCTTTTCTCCACCCACGCCAGTCCTTGTCAGAGCCACGCTCACAAAGCGAACGCAGCCTCGCTCTCACGGGAAAAGTGACCTCCATTCCTCACTTGATTTCTCGGTAATGGAGTGTCCTAGAGAGCTAGGGTTGGTTTTAATGGAAAGAGGAGGAGTTGATGGTGAGTACACAATCAAATTTAAGTTGTTCAGCATTGTAGTTTAGACGTAGGGAGTAAGAGAAGTAGAGTGATTTTCCGGGAAATACCCGGACAGGCAGGATTAAAGTAAGTATTGGACCCGTACTCACAGCACGTAATTTCATTCTTGGCCCGGCCCGGAGGGGTTAATAACCCCGGGGCCTGCAACTATTCCAACATATCGACAGAAGAGGAAGCAGTCCGGACTTTGGAGAGAGGCACAAGCCACTTGTCGTGTGTTTGTCCTTGAAATCTCTGATGGCAATATTTTAGCTGCAATCAGGTAAATAGGAACGAAATTCGTATTAAGAAATATATTAAAACCAGTCGAAAAAGAAATAACCACCCACCCCCTGTGTGCGGACAGTATGATATTTCCTTGTAACTCGTGACATGTTGGTTCTAGTAGCAGTCAACCAGACGCCTGGGATTTAGGGGAGCGATGGTGATTGTGCAAAGACAGGTATTCATGAAGCACAACATCGATGTACTTCGGATTAAAGATTATTACCCAGTATTCAGAAACGTAAATGGATAATGGCATCCGACAAATTTTCAAAAAAGGGACGATTTGATTCTTAAACTGTTTCCTCGAATGTAAAAAAAAGAAAAGAAAAAAAAAGACTCACAATCAATTGCTAGAAGTATTAAGACTGACAGTTCTACTGTTTGAAATGCAAACAAAATGACCAAAAACCTACATAAGAAATATTTGAGTAGAGAGTAGAGTTTGTGCTGAACACCTTAAAAATGTCAATAGAAGGTCGGACACAAAACGTTGGGTCCAGGAATATGACTGGCATGATATAAATGAATGCGGTAAATTCAGACCATTATGGCCGAGGGTGAGGCCAGACAACACTCGCAGACACCGCACAACACACACATATATAGAAACAAATATATATAGAAACACATATATAGAAAAAATATATAAATACTATTCCACATACACCACACAACACACACTTACACTTCTCTACATGCAGCCACATACCCACACGTACACTTCTCCACATACACACACTCTATCACTCTATAAATACATCGCCTTAATGACCATTACGAAGTCGATAGGCGTTGATTAAGCCCAAATTACATCAGACCATTAAACAGTATGGAGCAATTAAAGATAACCAAGGGAAAGGCTGCATTTTTTAGGTATCATGACGGAAAACATAAATATCTTTCATGTAGATCTGGTATGGTTTGTGATATTAAAGATGGTGAAGGAAATATATCTGTTAGGAGACATTATCCGTTGCTTCATGGTTCATTAAACAACAGTGAGGTATATGTCAAATCAAGTACATTAATAATTTTGTAGATGCAACAAGACTATGTTTCACATCAGCACAATAAACAGTGTCTATCAACCAACCACTCTTTTGTGAGACTCTGCATCAGATATTACCTTAATCACTCACAGAATGGCCAAGATATAGGGAGTCAGGGGTGTGGCAACAAATTCAAGTTCAGGGCTTTTGGTATGGATGATATATCAATTTTTGTGCCATTTGTGGATTTGTCCAAGATGGCACTATAATCCTTGATGTTAATATAATATTATTAACAGACCTAGTGGAAGGATGGATATGTACTGATTATTATCAATTGCTGCCACAAGTACTCTAGTTAGGAAAAAGGGTAAAGTACAGTTGTTCAATAATAATTCTTAATATTCCCCGAGAAACACACATTCCAGTTTATAATACTAATGGGGTAGGTTACTTGACATATATCGTGAAAAAGTTGTTCTATACTTACAGCAGACTTCTATGTTTTTTAAACAGATCGATGAATTAAGGGGATGTCAGACTTTGGCACATTAGACCACCTTAATACCTTCAAAGTGTGCTGAAACGATTTTTTTTTTTTTTTTTTTTTGTAGGGGATACAAATTACTTATTTTTTTTCTTCTTCATTGAAACCAACAAATCTGGGACTGTGTCTTAATGGAGTAAGATCAGTAAGTGAATGCCCACGACGGTATGAAGACAACATTATCGGCTCCTACGTTCACATAGCCCTCAGCCACTATAAAGATTGGGGTACTATACACAAAGAGCTTGAAAGATCCTCTCAAATACTTTATGGTTTATCGAACAAGAATATTGAGAGATAAATAATTGACAAATGGTACACCCAAAACAACGATACTCCAACTGACACCAACGACATCAATATATGTTATAAGTCCTTCTTTTTCTTTTCGAAAGTCTAAAAGGAGGACGAACGAGTTATGAAACAAATTGTTAAGAGGAACATTAAACCGAGTGAGCCTAAAACCAGGATCAGTTTAATCATCTACTACAAAAACTCCAAGACATCGAACCTCCTGCTTAAAAACAGCACAAGACAGACCAACGATAAGCTTCAGAAATCCCATGTAATATATAAATATATTTGCCAATTTTGGGACTGTGCATCTCAGCCTTCCGCTTATAAAGGCAATGAAGTTTTCATGTAGACTGTCGTATCACCTAACATCAGGAGCCCCTACAAGCCACTACAAAAACGCCCATAAATCCACGCTAAAGAGAGAAACAATAGTAGAAAATGCCGAAATATTGGCATCCAAACAAAACTCCCGCAGATTGCCGATTTAGAGGCCCTGTTCATTAAAGAACATGCCCCGAACCTTATTGCACAAACACTTGATCTGCAGGCACTCCCTAGCATGAAGAGAGACCAAGTGATGACGTCACATCACATACAGCAAATGAATGAATTACCTACATGATCTTATCCTTTTCACCAATAGGCTACCGTACCTTTCCACCTATACCTAGCGGTACAAGGTGGTATATATATCGCTGATATAGCACAAACTTTCGGGGGGTGATGATGGTGTAATGGTTAACATGTTAAGCTTAATCATTTTTAGTTATGATGCTAAATAACACATGATGTGATACATAATAATGAGGTAGTAAATTAGTACTAATCTGCTGATTACATTTCCAGGGTTCTGACGCTATGAACCAGAGTCAATCCATATTAAATCTTCGACCGCGTCTCCTTTCCTTATTTTTCCCCTGTCCTTATTGTCATTCCTTGCTATCTCCGCCTACGTGCTACAAGATCATTCATGCCTAAAGCAGTATTCTCTTTCCCTTTTTAATTCAATCAAATTATTAATTACTATATTGCTTCTTTATATTAATTCTCGCTATTAAATGCATGTCATTTAATACTGCAATTTAGCAAATACTTGACAATATAAATATTCAATATTATGGGCCTGTTACAATAATAGTGGAGGTAGTGAAGAATTACAATCTGGTTAAAGAGCCAGAATAACTTTTTGAGGCTGACATGTTTGTCGCCAGACTAAATGGGTCACAATTATGAGCACTGAGACAGGCTTATCAAACATGCCCGCCTGGTTCTGTAGGATATTTTTCCTGACCTTTTAAGATCATAGGATTCTTCTGATATGCTAAATAGTGTATTTGTGCCTCACAGGCATTCAGTATCGATTACCTGGAGGTTTTTGTGTGCTTTATAGTTGCGAGATGAGCACAAAACTAATTCTACCACACATCTCACGCAAAGTTGTTAGCAATTTATACCTGTTAAAAGAAAGTGCACAGTAACTAATACAAGTTATCAAATGTAGTAAAAATTAATACAGAGACGGCATGGTAATAAATTATGATTTACTAGGGTTTGAATTTGGTATAATATAGGTCACTAACGTTGATATTGTTTAAACTCTAAGATCTTATCCCTTATCATAGTGAAGCATAGAATAAATTCATAATTGACATTAAGTTTATTTTTTCTGACAAACTAATCACCACTGATAACATTATAAAACAATGTTCTACAATAACATATATAACATATAAAGATTCATGTCGTATTCAGATAACCGTTCCAATGAAAGTAACATCATTGCATGAAAACAACACAACATTGGGTGAAATTCATTTATGCAAAATATACCTCATGCTTTAATTAAACTCAATATTTTGTCCAGAGACCATTGCTGTAAATCACTTCTTGAAGTCTGTTAAGAAGCGATGCAACATGATTATGAATAATGTTAGGCTTCCTCCTGAGGACCTCCCACTCAATCATCATGTGAGCCAACAGTTGCTGTGACGTCCTTTCCTCGTTGGCCTCCCACACATTCACAATATTAGCCCAAACATTTTCTATTGAATTCAAATCAGGGCTCCCTTCTCACCGTGGCTTACTGACATGGCATAAAGACCTCATATATGATCATTGACTCGGTTACAATACTGAACAGAAACAACATCCTATGATTCCCTTAGCAACACATAGGCTAGTTTCCTATTAATTTACTACCTCATTATTATGTATCACATCATGTGTCATATAGCTTCATAACAAATAAATGATTAAGCTTAACATCAGTACTGGTATTAGATTCGTTACAGTAAGCACTCCTTTTTTTCTTCAATAGAGGTCGCTATTTATTAGTCTGACTCACGAGACTTCGTTCAGCAGCATCGAAGATTATGAAGAAAGAAAAATTACGTGCTAACATGCTGCTCCTCTGTGCTACATTACCAGCTACGTCTTACGTTTTGCTAACGCATATTTTTATATAATACTCAAATTTCGTTCATTAAATACGGCAGTATTCTCTAGGAATTGTTTTCTACCACTTATTAACTTAAATTAACCTTCTTTTACGTAAAATACGATGAAAATTTATGCTTCACCACCACCCAGAAGTTCAGCTAATGACGTTCCACCTAACAGAGGCTTTAGGGACTGAGGGATTCATTCATAAAGATACGTGTGTTTACTACAGGGAACTTGCCTGATGTCTCCATATACTCCAAATTTGTTTTCGCACTTTCTACTTGCCCAACTGTACAAGTACATATTACACACACTTCTTATAGCTTTTCCTTGGTGAACCCTCCCCATAGTGCTACTTTGCCCATATTTTTTTCCATTTCACTGTCGTATTTATGTGCCAGGCCTCTGTGCTTATTATTTGTGTGTTATTCGCCGCGTTCGCCTAATTTCCTATTTTTCCTTTGTGTCTAACCCTAGCCTTACACACTACGTCCTTCGCCATATTTTATTCCTTTTTTTCTTCCTCGTACCCTTTTTTTTCTCATTACGCTCCTTACTTTACTTATTTCTTTCTCCCCTTGCCCGCCAATTTCTTTCTTCCTACCCACCCTGTACACTGTAGTGGTAGCTACTTTAACCAGTCTGTTTCTTGCCTTATTCCCCCTAAACAGTGTCTTTTCTTTTTTCTTTTTTTTATATATCTTTCGACACTGGACATAGGCTTCATCATGCCCGTTACCGTGGCCCAGGTCAACTGCTACTCACACACACACACACACACACACACACACGTCACGACTTCCGAACTGGTACCCAGCCACAGAGGGAGGGAAGTGAGGGTAATTCCCAAATACTGCAGCTGTTATGGTACCAGCGAGGGTGTTTTACGACGTTCGGTGGCCATATAGTTAGTGCCTTAAACTCAAATCGGAAGAGTAAATATTCTCAGGCCCTCACCTGAGAGGATCGATCTCCCGACCTCCAGGTTACGAGTCCAGAACACTAACCACTCGGCCACCTCCCCTACAATACTTCTCTTAATAAGTGTCTATATTTCTCTTAAGTGTCTATGATTCTCTTTTAAGTAGCTTAGGGAAAGGCAAAAATAAGAGACTGGTTGGTGAGTAAGGTCTGATTTTATTGAGGAACATGTGGCATATATAATATTATACAGTATACAGGATTAAGTGTTACACAATTTTAGCCAATGAGCGTCCAGCATGGGCGTGACGTGAGTGAGTGTGATTCTCGTACACGTAACATTCATTCCTTGCTTGCTCCTAGCTTACATGATCAAGAAACAATAGTTTTGACTAATCAACGTACAGTAATATTGAGTGGTAATGAGAGATGATTTTGTGGCGTACAGTATGATGGCTGCCACAACACTGCCGAGGTCACCCCCTTGGGACCCCCTTTCTCTCTCCTAGCTACCCCCCTCCTCCTGCTTTCCTATTCCCGTCCTTACGCTTGCTACTCTTTGTGCTCCCTTACTGCTCTTTCCACTCACCTCCCTCAACCCTTTGTATTACTTCTGTGCTTTATATTTAACACACCCCTTCCTCCACCCCGTCTACCCTTTGTACCCGCCGCCCGCTCTTCCCACCCTACCTCCGTTATCCCCTTTGTATATCTGTTTTCTGTATCCATCACCTTCCCCTCTCTCATCCTCTCCCCACGCTTTCTACTCTATCTCAGTCTCCGAATACTGACTACCGTTTTCTGTTTTCCCTTCCCCCATTTCCCCCACCCTTATTCTCTCCACCCTATATGCACTACCCGCTCCATGGAGGTAGTATATACCAAGGCCAAAAGGTATATCTCTTGGCCTTGGTATATACTACCTCCATGACCCGCTCTCATACTCTACTCAGTCCCCCCTGTTCATCTTCAGTTTTCTTCTTCGCCACCACTACACTTCCTCCTCCACTCCACCACCCTCTGTACCTCCCCCCACTTACCTTACTAGCGCTCAAGGATGAGAGATATTAGGGATAGTTCAGTGAAATGTCATCAATTCAGCCGTGACGTCAAAATGATGACGCTCGCTGGAGACCAAGGATGAGAGACAATAAGGATAGTTCAGTGAAACGTCATCAATTCAGCCATGATGTCACGCGCTCCTGTGACGTCAAACTGATGACGCTCGCTGGAGACCCTGCTGGAGACCCTCGCATGCTGGAATCTCGTTCAAACTTAAATAATCTCTCCTTATTCTCGGTTTTAATACATGATTTATACATCATATGTGTGTGGTGTTCTCTAAAAGAGTTAATTGATTGTTGTGGATATAGTTTTCATGAATAGTAGACTAGTGTATGCTATATTGAAAGCTATAGCACTGTATTTACAAGCTGATATAGGCTCGCTCACTCCGATTCTAGCTAGCAAAACCCCGTGATATTAATTTATTACGATTAAATATAGATAAGTCACAAACATAGAAAATTGGGATTATTGACTGAATTTCCTAGAGATTCGTTAATATTTCTTTATATTGTACTAGCTGCTCCGCCAACCTTCGGGCTGCTAAGAGCCGCTAGCTCCTGCGGAAAGCTGGCGGCCTGCGGCCGCCCTTCCACCGCCCTACGGGCGGTCAATAGCCGCTAGTTTCTGCGAAGGGCTGGCGACCTGCGGCTGCCTGTTGATAATTCAGTGGAAGTTATGCAAGAAGTGAAAAGAAGTACGCCATCAGCCATAATATTAGCACAAATAAATCTTATGTAATTCTAAAGCAACAAAACAATTACTGATTGAGTCTTGCAATAGTTGCAAAACATATTGAATCAGTTCTTGAATATTTTCAACAATTTTATATTTCTGTAAATAAATCATGTATGCACTTGTAGAGCATTTGAGACCCCAGCTTAGTGGTTAGAGCGCCGGCTTTCCAAGCCGAAGGTCCGAGGTTCGAAACCCGTAAACGCCATTGGTTTTCCGATATGGATCCCGGAGAAGAGATGACTCCGCTCCAAAACCATGTGGGTGCCATATAGCCTGAATGCAGCTGGTGCGCACCGAAAATCAACAATCACCATCATCATCATGAGCGCTACAGCTCAATATTTGTTTCATTGCCATAAATGAATTAGTATTCGAGCTATTTATCAGAAAATACCAGAATTGGGTCGTTTTTGAGCCGAAAAAGACGTTATAAAAAAATTGGAAGTCAGTTTTTTAACTATTTGATCAGTGGAGGACATTCCCACCAAGTTTCAGCTCAATCTGCCCACCCATTAGGCCGTGGGTTTGAATCTGCGCAAATAAAAAATACACTACGAATAAAATGCAATAGCAAAAGACTTATAAGGCTGCACAAATAACCAATATCCCGCAAAGCAGAGGCAATCCACTTAAGCCGTCACTATCAACGCAAAAACCGTAAAAGCCGTTGGGTCAATGAAATGTAGTAAGGTAGGTAGTTTGAATTTTGACTCTGGTGCAGAGCGTCACTAACCATTTTAATGAAGTGCCTCCTGGTAAAAGTTACAATACAAATAATAGAGTGAAACTCAATCCAGTATGTCAAAACTGAAAATAAATATGGCAATAATGAAAATCTATTTGACAAAACTGAAACTCAATAGAACAATACTGAGAATCAATATGACAATGGTGTTTGATATGGAGCAGGAATCAAGACCTCAAGAAAATATTTTACAAAAATATTCTACCAATATGGTACAAATCAATCATAAAAATGCAAAAAAATTAATAATAGGTAAAATAAATCGTGAACAACAATATACTTACTGAGATAACGCATAAACAATTCAAATAATATCCGTGCTGTAGCCTAAAATATTTTCATTAGCTCTTGATTCCTGCACCAGTATCAGACACTATTTTGCTTCTCAGTATTGTTATATTAACTACCGCTGGAAGACCTGCTCACCTATATGCACGTGAATTTATGCTTATTCAAGTGTATTCGTGAAAGCCGACCAGGCGACCCGCGCGCCTATATGCACGTGAATTCACGCTGCCAACAGTTTTTAGTTAATAACTTTTCCTATAGACCGACCAGTAGTTGTATGACCCCCCCTAAACCTAAAGGGGATCAAGACTCACCTACATGCAAATTTTGAGCAAACAAAGTTGGACGGTGTAGGCGTGCATCGCGGACACACACACACACACACACACACACAGACAGAATTTCGGCTTTATGTTTATAGATAATGTATCGGTGTTTATTGCAGTTGGATATGTTAGGGTTATACACTTCTCCATGGATTGCCTGTATAAAGAACATATTAAATGAGTGTGGTATGTCAGGGATATGGTTATCACAAGATATGCCCAATACAACATGGTTTAAGAAAGCAGTTGAAGTGAGAATAAAGGATCAATGGATTACTACTTAGCATCATAATTTATCAACAAAATTTTTGTGTAGTAATTATAAGACATTTAAATTTGTTTTAAATAAAATTAATGTGAAATGTGGGTTGGTGAATCCGTAGACTTTTCCCCCCTGTATTTTCTTATCATTATTATTTCGCTTTCACGTTTCGTTATTTGTGGTTTCGTTGTATGACCCCACCTAAACCTGAAGGGGATCAAGACTCACCTACATGCAAATTTTGAGCACACAAAGTTGGACGGTGTAGGCGTGCATCGCGGACACACAAACACGCAGACAGAATTTCGGCTTTATGTATTGTTACATGATTGTATGTTAGTTTGGCTTTCCAGGTTAGCTATAAAGCTTCATATGCAATATGCAACCTGAAGGAAGCAAGGACTTTATTTTTATTATTTGTTTAGTCATGTAATAACCCTGTAATGTAATAAAAGAGAGAGACTACTTGACTTGCCATTACCCCAAGTGAATAGAACATCTTCACTAACATCTTGACTACCCCTGTTTCACAGCGTTATAACATCACGACGTAACAAAATGGTGACCTCGCCAGGACGGTAGTCAAGATGTCGGGGTAATGTGCAGTCAGTAGTTTGTTGTCTCTCTCTTCGTTCTTTGTAGTTTTGTTGTCTCTCTCTTCGTTCTTTGTGTTCCCTTTGATGCCAATAGTGTCATCCCTACACGTAACAATGCTCCCTGGGTACTGGGTTAATTAAAATAGCATTGGCGGACGAATAGGAATGATATGTGTCAGCGCTTGCCTACTTGACAGCTTGGACTGGGAACAGTGATCTTCCTTGATGCTGTGGAGTGTATACCAGTTCGCAGGACCACAAGAGGGTGAAGATAAAACCCTGTCCCTGAGTTTCAAGTGCCGTGTTTCCTAGCCCCAGTATACCTGTCCCTGAGTTTCCTGTGCCTTTGGTGGAGATAGTGTCAAGCCCTGTTGCGCTCGCTGTCGCATTGGTGGTTTTGGTGATTATTGGTGCTCGCTGTCGCATTGGTGGTTTTGGTGATTATTGGCGCTCGCTGTCGCATTGGTGGTTTTGGTGATTATTGGCGCTCGCTGTCGCATTGGTGGTTTTGGTGATTATTGGTTATTGGTGGTTTTGGTGCTTAGTGGAGATTGTTGATTATTGGTCGTTGTTGTCGCTGTCGTGGTGGGATTGGCATAAGGAAAACATACAGGAAACGTAAAAGTTATGGGAGGGCTGGAAATCTTAGCATTTGGAAAACACACAGGCGGAACACTATCCCTTTAGGTATTTCCAAGCAACTGTGAGAGGTATGTCATCTTTGTATGTAATCTTTTCATCTTTTCTATGACATGTATTCTATTTCCCCTCGAGATTGTAAAAAGGCCGAAATTTCTCACGGGAAATTTCGTTTTTTTAGGGGGGAGGTGTTACATGATTGTATGTTAGTTTGGCTTTCCAGGTTAGCTATAAAGCTTCATATGCAATATGCAACCTGAAGGAAGCAAGGACTTTATTTTTATTATTTGTTTAGTCATGTAATAACCCTGTAATGTAATAAAAGAGAGAGACTACTTGACTTGCCATTACCCCAAGTGAATAGAACATCTTCATTAACATCTTGACTACCCCTGTTTCACAGCGTTGTTACATCACGACGTAACAGTATATAGATTACATGCATATCATGTCTCTCACCCATCTTTCTCCCCACATTAACTCTAACTTCACCCACAATTTTGCTTCTTTTTGTACATGATTTACTTTCAAATGTGACCTTTCATTACTTGCATGAAAAAAAAAACGTTTTGTATATCCAGTAGTCTGTGCAGTCATTTTGCTATTCCGAGAAGTTTGTTAATTTTTTCTGTTTGCTCTTAATTACTATTTACTTTGCCAGTGTGCAATACATTTTTGTGTTTGAGTTATCTTGGCATAAGTAGAAAACACTAATGTACTTCCTTTAACTACTTCAGTTCTGGAAACTAAAGATATTAAACACATTATTATTAAATTTGGTTGAAGTGAGAGAAGACCAAATTGGCAGTACAAGCTTGGAAATAAAATATTAAATAAAGCAGAGAAAGAAAGAGATTTAGGGGTAACGATAAATAAGAAATTGACACCAGATGATCATATAAATGAAAAAGTGAGAAACATGTATACATTGTTAGCAAACTTGAGAGTGGCCTTCACTTATATAGATGAAGAAATGGTCAAGAAAATAATTTCATCCATTATAAGGCCTACCTTGGAATATGCTGCAGTAGTATGGAATAGTAAGGATATAGAAAACTTGTGTCAACAGTAAGAAATTAATTAAGAGAAGAGGAAACAAAGATGTACAGAAATACAAATAGGTAAGAACATAAAAGTAGACACGAGTAATTTATTTCCTTGTACTTTAAAGTACAGTATTAAATACAGAGGCGAGTGAAAAAAAGTGAGCAAATCTGAATGAATCAAAAGTCTGTAACTTCTCACCCATAGTGTAAAAAGTCAGCATGG
This sequence comes from Petrolisthes cinctipes, assembly GCA_033782935.1. Taxonomy (NCBI): domain Eukaryota; kingdom Metazoa; phylum Arthropoda; class Malacostraca; order Decapoda; family Porcellanidae; genus Petrolisthes; species Petrolisthes cinctipes. Next base: position 138,530 of record JAWQEG010003890.1, on the reverse strand, counting down.
AACAGTTCTTCCTACAAAAATACAGCTACTATAATAAACTGTACATTTTAAAGCTGTTGTACAAGCCAGGAACCATGATTATCAAGTATGACATTCAACCATGTACTGAGTGCTACAGAAATTATTTTTATGTTGCATCTTACCCTCTCATGCTCATTTACATCTAATTATTCTTCCCTTGCAATGATAACTCTGAAGTTTTAAAAAATTCAAGCATATAAAGTGTTCACACAACTGGAATATAATTTAGTACCATAATCCAACAATACTTAAACTAGTACAGTACCAGGACTCAGAAGACATTTACTTCACAGATGGTATAAGGAAACAGACTAATAAAGGGGTAACTAGCACATAGAACAAAACAGAAGCATAACAAGGCCGTGAGGATACATATATGTCACGGTGAATTAAGATTTTTATTATTATTATAATTAATTAATTATATAAGTAATGTAACTTACCTTACCCGACTTATTTGTGGACTTCGTTGTGATGAAGGTGTATGAAACAACCAATTACAACTACTTTACTGTATTTATTAAAATCAGTCGTGCACCAACATAAACAATTAATAAATTAATAACACACGCATACACTTCCGCACCAGAATAATTAACTAGCTAATATAGTGATAATCAATAAATACGGCACTAGTAAATTTATTCACACTTCACTCACTCTTGTATGTGTCAATGACTATCACCAGGTGTGTATTCACACTTGCCAATGAGTGAAAAACTCTCTACATTTACGTTAACTTTCAATTCTTAGAGAGAAACTCCGAAACAAGAATGAACATTCCTGATGGTTCCTTCTTAGTACAATTTATACACATTTAAACAAAGGTATTAGTGTGGTGTATGTATTACATTGTATAATTGTTACATGATATGTAAGAAAATGCAATAAATATTCTGAAAGGCAATATATATATAATATTCTGGAAGGCAATTTATATATTAGTTAATTATCCAAGCCTCAGACTAGGGAGCCCCTCTGAATCCGAGTCTTGGATAAAGTTTACACAAAAAATGCAATACATATTTCTGGAAGGCAATTTATATATTAGTTAATTATCCAAGCCTCAGACTAGGGAGCCCCTCTGAATCCGAGTCTAGGATAAAGTTTACACAAAAAATGCAATACATATTTCTGGGAGGCAATTTAAATGGTAAAGTTATATACAACCGTAGTAAAAAATACTCGTCCAATATTAGCTTACAGTTTTCTTCATTTTCTTTTCTGCCTGTCTGCAGTGTATCAGTTTTGATTCATTCAATCTATTATTTAACAATTTTATCGTGAAGTAAACTCTACAACGAATAAAGAACCTCGCGACTTCAATAGGGAAGAATGGTGGCAAATTAGATGCTTTTAAAATGATCTCACTACTTCCTTCTCCATCCTTTAGTGCTTCACCATGATAATCGCTAAACACTTTATTAATGTGAAGCAGTACAGCTCTATAGTCAGGATTCATACACTTGAGTTTACCTCTACTTACAAAACTAACCCAGCTCATGTTATTGCATGTTTCTTGTAAAACATATCCAAGTTGAGGACTTGTGTTGGAATTTGTGAACCACATACCCCAAGAAGTAGTCAGTCGCTTCTTCTTCGGCTAAGTGGACAACTGACCTTTCATTTAAATTAAAGCCATCTTCCTCTTCTGGTTCATCTGGATAATTATTTTGACCGAGATCACTGAACAATTTAGATACCAGACATGGAGCATTACCATCAACAATGAGGTCACTTCCAGCAATAAGAGGTTTTTCCATGGTTATTTTCTCATTCTCTTTACCAAGGGTATTTGACTCCACATCCAAACTATTGACATTAACTGACAGAACTTTGGCATCTTTACCCATGATGTACATCTTCAGCCGATGTTGAAAGGAGAGGGGAGTTGGGTGATCATAGCATCGGCCCATCTGACGCATCATGCTAAAAAAACTTTCAACAACATCTTGATTGAGCCTTCTAGTCAAAATGTACTTAAGTCCAAACCTGATATGAAGATCATCATACAGTGAAACCAGGGACTTACAACTTAACAAAATCCCTTTTGGAAAGGAAGAAACCTCTTATTTACTCTCAGTGACCTGATTCTGCTGATCATATGAGAAAGAACCTCCATTTGTGCTTCTGTTTTACGAAAAGCATTCCGTTTTCCTGATGGGTCAATGCTGAGGCTACTGTTCATAATGTCAAACCAATCATTAACTAACTTGATGAACAGTGCGGTCAGCAACCAACCAGCACTTTTAATTTCTCCTTGTTCACCAAGAAAACACAATGCTTGTGATACAGTGTTATACAGCAACTGAACTGCAAAGCTAACTTTCTGCCATTTGTACCCCCTGACAGAGACATGCTGATGTGTCAGTTTATGGGCAAGCTTCATATTACATTTATCGACAGCAATCAGCTCTCTAACAGAGTCACACAGTATAGTTTCATTACTATCTGCTGAATGAAAGCCATGATCAAGGAAATGATTGCGAATTAGTTTAAGTAGATGTGGAACATCAGCAAATACATGAATATTTCTGGTGGGATCCAAGGGATTATCAAAAGAATTATTGTCTTCATTAATTTTCAATTGATTAATCAAACTGTAGTTAGAGCCACCCATGTCCCAAACTGTGGCATGGACTTCATAACCACTCTGTTCAACAGCAGTAATAATGGCTTTCAGCAGGTTTACAGTCATTTTCTGGTCAAAATTATAATACACCACCTGTTTCCAGTTGCCTAGAATACCTTTAACTATAGCTACTTGAACATAGTTATGTGGTTTCAAAATTGTGTCATCTATTTTCCTGTACTCCCATGCTTTAGTGACTTTCATTTCATCAAAAGACAAAATACAAGCTCGTTCTCCAGTTGTCATTGTTTCACCCTTGTTTTTCATGAGCATCAGCACAGAGTCCAAGATTCCGGGATTGAACCTGTGTCCTTTAGTCCACCTCTGCAGAGTGCTAACTGAGGGAAAAGGTAGTTTAAGTTGTTCCCTAAGATGATGATAGCCATTGGGGCTTATAGATTTTAGTGTCAATGCCCGAGCACCGTCATCATCTGACCACTTTCTCACAGATTCACCTGTGAGAAAGAAATCAATCTGGGTGTCAGTAAAAAATGGAGAAAGTATGTCTCTCATCTGCTTTTCCACATCCTCATGAAATGCAGTGATAGGTTTATTGACATAAGTTTGTTTTGCTTTTTCAAGGTTGTACTCTGATACCAAATTTTTGTACTCTGTATTTTCCTTAAGCAGAATATCATTATCTAAGGTTTGTTTTAACAATTTCTTTTTGATGTCACCATTTTCTCCAACAAGCTCCATTAATCTTTTTTCTAAACTCCCTTCCTTTGCTTGTAATTCATCTAAATTTAGTTCTAACTGTCTTTTAATTTCTGTTACTTTCTCCAATTTTAGAGACACCTCAGACAGCTGCTGTTGTAGGGCAAACACATTATTATTCCCAGAATGTAGGAAACAACAACAGGACCAACAAACTCCCAGATTATGTCCACCTGATGAAGCAGAGCTACCTTCTTTAGTTGTTTCTAACTCTCTTGGTGTTAATAGAGTCTCTCCAACAGCAGAAGTTTGGGTAGGAGCTTCATAAGAGTCAGGTGCGAATTCTGTAAAGTGAAAGGTTACTTAACACAAAGGCCTAGAGAAAAAGCATCCTGTAAAGTTATCCTTAGTGACTATTTCTCGGCAAATAGAGTACAGTATACTGTATAATATACACTACTATAATGTTAACTTTCCCTTCCCAATACCAGGTGGGATGGAGAAAGTAATGAGAGGTGTGGCATGAGTAAGAAGGCAATTGGGATTGCGGCATGAGTAAGAAGGCAATTGGGATTGTGTGTGGGATGGTTGAGAAGGTGAAACGTAATACATTGAGGTGGGATGGGCATGTATGGCAAATACAAACAGTACTACTCCAAGTCTTAAAATTATTTCTCAGTGACTAGTCCTTAGTCTATCACTACTATCTACAGTACTGTACTGTACTTTAGAATTTCTAACAAGTTTGTAGGACAAGATCAACCTATTCTACACCCCAATGTACTTGTGTAAGTGCTCCCAAATACTGTACTACCCTTGATAATTTTCTCTAATGTTGTTGACTGATTTAAGTATCAACCAAATAACATTACTAGATAAGCTTGGTGTTAGGAAATTAACTACATTTTCTAGTTGTTACTAACCCTTGATGTCACAGTGGTGTATAAGAATTCATCAGGCCAACTGTACATGCTAGAGTTGTTATGCCATAAAACTAAAACCCCTGAGCCACCTATCCCAATATCTTAAGCAAAGGTTTCTAAGGTTTCAAAACATCTTGGCGAAGGTGGTGAGTTGGGAAGGAAGTCAGCATGAAGGCTTGCTCGTAGGAATCCGAAGTGATGATGCCGCAATCTGGGCAATGTAAAATACTCCATCAAGAAATATCATAGATAAATATATGTATATAAATAATTATACATATAATTTATGACAGATCAGTATAATTCATGATTCTAGAGTTAGAATAAATGCAATTCAAATACCTAGTAAATTAAAAATATGACACAATTAGAGTAGAATTTATAAATGAAGAAAGATAATAATGAATCAGCATTTCTCTTACCGGAACAATAAAGTTCATGTTGTCGAGTTCCTCCAGCAACCGCAGTTTCAATAGGGGCTGAATCTTCTTGTGATGTGTCTGTTGAGTGAAAGAGAACTTGTCACTGTACTGTATATCCATATTGGTAAATTTACTGTTTCGGACAGAATAGGATTCTTTGGACAATAATATATTTTACTAGTATTTTTTTATGTGTTTTCAACGATTTTTATATTTATTTCCGTAATAGTAAAATATATCATTGTCCAAAGAATCCTATTCTGTTCGAAACAGTAAATTTACCTATATTTTCAACTAAAGGAATATATAATATACCCTATATACCATATGTAACTCACTGAAGTCTGTTGAGTGAAAGAGAACTTGTCTTGCAGAGAATACAGAAAATATTCACTGTACTGTATATATATTTTCAACTAAAGGAATATATAATATACCCTATATACCATATGTAACTCACTGATTGAGATGTTATATTTCAGCAAGGCAGTAAAAATTTTGATAAAAATCAATTTTACAAAGTCATAAAATTCTCCCTACCAGAAACACTGAGCAAATCTTGCAAAAGCTGGCGCCTCTGTTTTTCCTCAGCTCTGCACCCACGGTGTTTTGCACTTTCTGCAAAAAGGAAAATAATTAAATCAGACAATCTGGTGGTGCAATTTATTTGTATGATCAAGATGGAAAACCTTTCTGCTCTTTTGGTATGGTTATGTTTCCCACCTCCCTACCAAACTAGTCATTTATAAAAACTGAAAATATTAAGAAATGGTCCCAATCTACCTGCCACCTAACGTTAGTATAAACCAACCCTACACAATAAAACCAAATAACCTATAAAACTTTCATAAAATTGGCCTATCTTGTCACATTTCAATAGTATGGCTCATATAAACCTTATTTTCAATAAAGATTAGGGGCAGCCCATATCTATGCACAATGGAATTGGCCAAGACTTATTTTAACCTGTTAACAAGCACCATCAAGAAATATTTGTCAGCTCCTACTAATTGCAATTGAAAGATGATATTTAGTAAGTTTTGCACAATAAGTATTATACCGAAAGTATTGGCAGTAACAGATAAGAGTCCATATTGCCTACCTGAATCATCCTCCTGTTTTGGGAGAAACAGCGATGGTACAGCATCAGCCTTCAGCGATCTCGTTGCCTGTGGAGACTTGAACAGGACCTTCCTCTTGATGCTGTAATTCTGTTTGTAATCTGCTGCCTTAAAATGACGGGAGCAAACTCGGGCAGTCTCTGGGTTTAGTTTATCTGCCCGATAGCACGAATGATTCCACTGTTTTAACACTGATTTTGTCTTTGGAAATCGATAAAAATGACACTTTTCTTGTTTCTTGCTCCTGTTATTGCTATTGCACGCGTAAACAGCACACCTTGTCATTGTTCTTATAGAGAAAAACAGCTGGAGTCACTGAGATACAAGCAAAGCCAAGGCAAAACTCCTCTGTGCGTCCGTGTTTGGGTCTCCAGTGACGTCACGGCTGTATGGCGCGGTGCATTGTGGGTAAAACAAGTGCTCAGTGAACTATCCTTACTGTCTCTCATCCTTGGGCCACAGAACTACACACATAGAGCGATCGACCCTGTGTTATTAGATAGGGGAGGAGTGTCGCAAGTCAGCCTGCTCGGCGGCCATTTTGAATTGCCCTTTGGCGCTCACTTTGAACTCCTGTACATACTTGTATAGTATGTTTCTATCCACAGTTATTGACATTTCCCTGATTTGTAAAGCATTGTATCTTGTTATCTAATTATGCAGGTTTTGTTAAATCAATTAACAAGGCTAAGATAATGTCCATACGGAAAATTATGCAAAGAAATTCAACTTAAACTGGTTTATTAAACAAGACAAATATATATATATAACTGTAATCTGTCTCCCTCTCCCTCCACTTACCTTACATACATACATACATATTACTCTAGTGTGACATTCATACATACATACATATTACTCTAGTGTGACATACATACATATTACTCTAGTGTGACATACATACATATTACTCTAGTGTGACATACATACATACTACTCTAGTGTGACATACATACATACATATTACTATAGTTTGACATACATACATATGATTCTAGTGTGACATACATACATATTACTCTAGTGTGACATACATACATACAGTCGTGGTCAATAATAATCATCCACATATGGGTAACTTTAACAATTTACTGTGTAATGTTTTAATGTTCACATACTATTTTATTGTTTTAAGCAGTGTGTAGCTGTTTGTATTAAATTGATACTTGTATATATGTCCCACAGAGCTATACACATAGAGCGCACAACCCCCCTCCCCCCCGGAGCGTCGCCACCGGAAGTGGGTTGGCGGCCATGATAAGTTGCCCTTCCCCTCAACCCGCCAGCCTGTCAGCTTATGCCAGGGTAAGATATTATTTCATTTATTCGGTCTTTTATTGATGATATGGTATATTAACTACATTATAGTGACTCACAATATATGAATAAGTATTTCTTTAACCGATATATCAGTGAATGGCTGATTAAATATAAATACATTTCGGTTAATAAGTGAAATGAGTTAGATAAACAAAACTATCGTTGGCACTCATCCACAGTCACCTTCTTATAATATATATATACAACATACTTAATTTCTATTATGATAAGTATTATATGTTTACATTGTTCAGTATGTATGTATGTATGTCACACTAGAGTAATATGTGTGTATATATGCATGTCACTAGAATATGTGTGTATGTATGTATGTCACACTAGAGTAATATGTATGTATGTATATATGTCACACTAGAATAATATGTATGTATGTCACACTAGAATAATATGTATGTATGTCACACTATAGTAATATGTATGTATGTATGTATGTCACACTAGAGTAATATGTATGTATGTATCTATGTCACACTAGAGTAGTATGTATGTATATATACATACATACATACATATTACTCTAGTGTGACATTATACACCGTAAAAGCCATTAAGAGCAGGTAGAAGAAAAGGGTCCACTAAAAATACCTCACAATCTGTTTACCAGACCGCAGGTCAAATCCAGGTAGCTGCAGACCATAGACACCTGGCCATACCACCCAAGTGGGTCAAACACACACACACACTCACACACACACACCCACACACACAGAGAACATACACTCTCCCATCTATATTTATACCAAAACACCATTAATTTACCTACCTGCATCCCCCTCAGACAATTAACTTTCCCTATCTTATTGTCATCTCTCCAAACCCAGTGTTCTCAGGTCACAAATGATGTTTGTACCTTCACTCACAAAAGAGAGTAAGAGAGAGTGAGAGAGAAAGTAAGAGAGGGAGAGAGAACCTCAGAGAAGAGAAAGGGGGTGGAGCTTAACTAGACCTTCCCCCTTTTTTCAAACAGGTAATAATGTATCTAACAGTACTGGCATCAAGTACAGAATGAATATAAACTGACCAAGATAGCTTTAGTTAGGGACTCAAGATCGAAACAGTCAAAAGACATTTTTTCTGTACTCCATTAACACAAGACAAGACAGGGCACAAAACTCCCTTAGAATTAATAAATAAAGTAAGTCTTAATTTTACTTACTGAAGTTTATTTCCAACCTTGACTGAACACCACCACGCCGCCGAGCTAGCTACCACAACCAACTACAACAACAAGGTACTGTACTAGATTCTTTGAAGGGACAAAATCAGGACTGGTACATTTTGATGGCAGCGGTGTTTTTGCAACAAGGCAAATTGCAAGGTCAAAACTTCACAGGAGTACAGAGACTAACATTGTTCAAGAACAAGTAAGGATTGACTTGTAAATTCTCTCAAGCAATTCCTTCAGTGGTGTTAATCTTACGACCTCTAACGAGGGAAATTTATGCCACAAGTAAATTACCTACAAGGGTCTCCTGCTCCAAGATAACTGCAACGCGACCTACAAGGGGACCTCATCCACTTCACAACAAACAATCATCACTTCATCACTACCATATTGGCGATCCTGTTACGTAAATGCTCTCGTAAGGACAACGCCATCACTCCATCACCTTCAAGCTGACACCTCTTACGTAAATTCTCTCGTAAAGGCAAGTCAACGTTCATCGTCTTCACTTCAATAACGATTGTTAGTGTGTTAGTGTGCGAGCTAACTAATCATCTTCGCTTCATCACTTCAACATCGTCTCATCTTCACGACATTGACTCGTCAGGCAACACCCCAGCTCGACCTCGTCATCACGTCGTCACCATCGTAGCAGCATCAGTCTACACAAAAAAGTAGGTACATTTACAAATTACATTACATTATTTTCCACTTGTTCACGAACATGTTAGAAAGCTATAGGTTCCTCATTTGATGTCTAAAAAGAATACTTTCATTAAGTTGAAGCAGAGCTTCGATATATTTTCCCCCATTAAACATCTAAACGACCCAAACCTAACATTGAATACCACTACCAATGATTCATTGAGCTCCGATCTAGAAAATTCATCCCCCATGTCCCAAAGTCTTATTCCTGGTGCCGACACATACGAATCACCTTCTGCTTCTTCCATCCTATCTCCTTCTAAAACTCGATCTGGTATTCCATATCATCTTGTATCTTCTCCAATCATGGCCACTTCTCCACAATCTCCTAATGCCTCTAACCCTACTCCTTCTAGCCAAACTTCATCTGCTATGCCTAACCAATTTCAAACAGTGAGAGTATTACCAACCCCCAATTATTTAAAGCAATATACGGGAGATGATCCACGATATGGAATTCATCTCTTTTTGCGACATTTGGAGGATGCATTTTGTCAGGCAGAAATTAGACAGGATATAGATAAGATTAGGTTTGTGCGAGGTCATATTGCACCAGATAGCCCCGCTAGCTATATGCTAACAGCAAGTGCTTTTTCTGACCCTGATAACTTAATGTCATATGATACGTTTAGGGAATCACTCATAGATATTTTTGGAGATGGTCAGCTCCATGGGTCGTTGTCATGGGTCCAAATAATGGCTAAAACAACTGCAGATAACATAACTGCACATGATCCAGCAAAAGCACTTGCATTAGCAGGGTCCCTAGCCTTAGATGTGAAAGAATCATTAAAGTCCTCACCTTGGGTACATAATGGGAATATTACCTTAGATAATGCTATTAAATTAATCGAATATGTCCAATTTACGTTACTGTTAAAAGAAACTTATCGTTTGGATATTCCTAAACATTCCTTTGGTCCTAATGACAAACTAATCAAGTTAGCTTCCAAACTTAGTATGAAAGACCCTCAGAGCGTACCTCGTGCATTACATGTGGCTCCATCAATGGAAACGAAGACTTTCAATAATAGTGCCACATCAAATCAAGGGAAGTCACAAAGGAAATTTTGTAAACATTGCAACAAAACTAATCATTATACCAGTGACTGTTATTTCTTACATAATTCTAAGGGGAATTATCAATGGAAACGTAGTAAGTATTCTTATTCCAATAAATATTGTCATTTACATGAGTCCACTTCACATTCCTCAGATGAATGTGTGGTGCTTAAAAGAATGAAAGAGGACATGCAAAGAAACACGAGGTACGAAACGAGACCACCGCAATATTCGAAATGGCAAAATCCCAGAAAGTAGTACGTCCCATAAACCCTGTCGTCGCCTCCAAAGGTAATGTACTATCAATCCCTGTACAGGTATTACATTGTAACACCTCTTTAATGATAGACACAGGCGCGGCAGTTTCATTGTTATCTGAAAATTCCTTTAAAAGATTGTGCAACTTAAATCCCCAGCGACATTTGCATAATAAAATAGAGCCCATTGACATAGAATTGTCAGCAATAACAGGAAATAAATTACAGGTCATAGGGACACTAACCCTTCCTATAAGGTTAGAAAAGGGAACTAACCATATAAACATAAAATTCTATATAATACGGAATTATGATCTACCAACAGACGGTGTACTGGGACTATCAGACATTATTAGGCAGGACATTGTAATTAACCCAGGATATAAAATAATATGTTTCAAAAATAAATGTATTCCAATACAGGATTGTCCTGGCCATTATTTACGTTCAAGTAACGTTCACTCTATTCATAATACAAATGATGGAAACGACTCCATTATCATAAAGGCTATTGCTGCATGTAATACTATATTAACTCCAAATTTCGTCCATAAATTGAAGGTAAACCTTCCATCTCATGTACAGCCACATACTAATGTTCTATCCTTAATAGAGTCAGTGAAAATAAAGAACCTGGGATTAGAATCTACTTTAACCAGTGTAAATGATAGTAATATTGCTACTATCTATCTCTTTAATAAAACATCTACCAATATTCCGGTGAAAAAGGGAACATATCTATGTGATCTGTACAGATGGAAGTTGGATCAAATACCACAAGGAAATATTGCATCGGTTCTTACCGAAGGGAATCATATTGACAGTCATGTAAGGGAACAACTTAGAAATTTTGTCCATGGCGGTGATTTTCCACTTTATTGTGATAATCTTATCAACATCCTAGCCGCATATCGAGATGCGATTGCCCTACCTGGTGAATCCTTAGGAAAAACCGATATTATAAAACATACCATTACCCTAACATCCCCTCAACCTATTTATACTCGAGCATATAGATTACCTCATAATAGGCAGAAAGTTGTAAATGAAATGGTGAATGAAATGTTGGATGAAGGCATTATTAAGAATTCTCACTCCCCTTATAACAGCCCTATGTTTTTGGTTTAAAAAAAATAATGGTGAATTTAGACCAGTAATTGATTACAGGAAAATAAATAATGCTACAAATAAAGATAAATATCCCCTCCCTCTATTGAGAGATGTTTTGTCTAACATTGGTGAAACAAAACCTATTATATTCTCCACATTAGACTTAGTCAGTGGATACTGGCAAGTAGCATTAGATGATAAAAGTCAACCCATTACGGCATTTAGTACTCCCCATGGTCATTATGAATACACCCGTATGCCATTTGGGTTATGTAATGCTCCATCCACATTTCAGCGTATGGTAAATTTTCTTTTTGGCGATATCAATAATGAAGTCATTGCTTATTTAGACGATTTGATTATTTTTTCAAAGGACGTTCCTTCACATTTAGAAACATTAAAGAAGGTTATGCATAGGTTGCATCAGGTTGGCCTTAAACTTAAAATGTCTAAATGTCACTTTCTTAAACGGGAAATAAAATTTTTAGGACATACAATCAATAGCAAAGGGCTCCATACACAATCTGATAAAATACTAGCTATGAAAGAATTCCCTACTCCAAAAAATGCAACTCATGTAAAGTCATTCTTGGGTTTATGTTCTTATTATAGAAGCTTTGTAAGAAACTTTTCCCAAATAGCAAAGCCCCTAAATAATCTCCTCAAGAAAAATGCAGATTTTGTATGGATGCCTGAACAACAGCTGAGCTTTGAATTACTAAAGGATAAATTGGTATCAGCTCCAATTCTTGCATTCCCAGATTTTTCGTTACCTTTTATAATTTGCACTGATGCTTCTTCATTAGGTTTAGGCGCTGTCCTTATGCAAGAAATTGCTATAGGTCAGTGTCAGGTAATTGCGTATGCTTCTCGAATATTAAATGCACAGGAAACTGGTTACTCTGTAACAGAACAGGAAACTTTGGCTGTAGTATGGGCACTTCGTACCTTCAGGGAAATCGTGTTGGGATATCCTTTACAAGTTTTTACAGATCACCAACCGATTATTGGCTTCCTGAAAACTCAAAATCTCACGGGGAAATTGGCTAGATGGTATCTAACAATTCAGGAATTTCAACCGCATATTGATATTAAATACCTTCCAGGTCGATTAAATCATGTAGCAGATGCCTTAAGCAGACATCCTGTCTCTTCAATATTAACTTTATATCATAATGCAGCAGGACATCCTGGGAGAGATCGATGTCTGTCCACTCTCCGTACGAAGTACTATTGGCATACAATGAAAGTAGATGTTGCAACACATATCGCTCAATGCGAAACATGCAATGCAAATAAGGGCCATCCAATTGGACCAGCTCCATTAGGGGAATATCCAATGCCGAGTGAACCATGGGAAATAGTAGGAATGGATTTACTCTCCCTCCCATAGTCACATCAGGGCTCCAATTATTTATTAACTGTGGTTGATCATTTTTCTAGATAATTGGTGGTAGCTCCACTGAAAACGAAAACAGCATAAGAGGTTGCACATAACTTTATATCCAAATTCATATGTCCATTTACATGTCCCAAGATCATTATTTCAGATAATGGTAAGGAATTTCGTAACAGTATCTTACAGAAGATATCTGAATTTTATAATATTAAGCAAACGTTTGTATTAGCATATCACCCTGCATCTAATGGGTTAGCAGAACGGCAAAACCGTAAAATATTAGAAGTACTTCGGGGGGCAATAAATAAAATCCCCTCCACATGGGAGGACTGGATTGACATGACAGTCTGTTCTATAAACGCTACAAAAACGGAAACAGTGGGTAAGACTCCTCATGAAATAATATTTGGCGTACAAAAACGTCTTCCTTATGATTTAACAATTCCCACGCAGAGGCCCTGCTACAACATGGACGACTACGCTGAACAACAGCGAGTTGCATTTCAACAAATTCATCATGATGTACAAAACAATTTACAGGCTAGCAAAAATAAAATGCGTATAAGGCAGCATAATAAAGCAAAAACGCAAACCTTCACTCCAGGTGATCAGGTAATGTTACAAGTACCCGATCGAACTTCGAAACTTCTGCCTCGGTTCACGGGACCGTACACAGTTATATCTGTAGTAGGCAGGGGCACTAAGATTGCCATAAAGCATAATTTTACTCAGGCGGATGATATTGTTCATGTAGACAGAATAAAGAAATTGGTAAAAAGCGCGCAAACCCACCATCTAAATAACCAATCAGAATCTCTGGAACATCCACAATTTCCTCTTCCTAGTAATATTATCCCTACTACTGATAATCATAAAATAAACAATTATAAACAGAAACTCCGATCGGCGAAGAAATAAAAGATTATAATTCCTCTTACAGATGTGGCCCAACTCAACATATATTATGGTTTTCATAGCCATACTCGCGGCAACAAAAGGTTACGCTGACGTAACCACCGTCCCTAATGATGATGTGCTTATCCCGGGAGCGTTCGTCCAACAATTTGGTAAAATATTGGTGACGGAAGATGTTATTACTATTTCTTATTCCTTACAAGATATATCTGATTTATTTCACAAATTTTCTGCAGTTGAGCAAGGATTGCAGATACTTAATGATACACTAGTTTTGCCTGACAGGAATGACTCGATGGCATTTAGTGATTTCAGGGCATTATATTCAGTCATGTCCTTTAAGGTTCAACGCACTATGAAGGAATTAAGCGACCTTAGTTACATTGACCGCCTATTACATAAGATACCAATTGCTCAGAGCCACCATCACCGCCAGGAGCGTGGTTTGGTTAATTTTTTAGGTGAAATATCTAAGGCACTCTTTGGTACTGCAATGGATAGTGATGTGCAGGCATTATCCCAAAAATTAAATGTTGTAGGACAAGCAGTTGTAAATCAGGGTAAGGTAGTCAGGCAAATATATAAAAGTGTTCAGATCATTGATAAAAACTTGAATACCATTTATGATGCTTTACATAAACAACAGCAACTATTATCTACAGAAATAGAACACTCATATAGCATTCTTAGGCTTCTATTTATATCTGTTAGTTGGCAGGAAACTGAAATTCAAGTACAAGGACTTAGGGAGTCATGTCAAACATTAATTAAGGATGTAATTACTGCAGGTTTAGGTAAGGTTAACTCGCGATTATTACCAATCAAACAATTGCAGGATGCACTTGTAATAGCTATGACGAACTACCATCTTACTCCCATATTTCATGAACCTAATCTGGAATATTATTATACAGTCATGAACAGTATTTTAACACCAGAATATATACTAATTACTATTCCAATGAAGAGTAAGATGTCCTTCACAGGCTATGCAGTAAAACCATTCCCAATGAATGTAGAAAATAATCTTTTAATGTTAGATTCCCATCCTATAAATATTGTTCTTAGTGATTATTATTCTCTTGTTGATGTGCTTAGTGAAGCTCAATTTCTCAATTGCCATGCAGCATATCTTCATTTATATGTTTGTCCTGCATATTTGTTTGCATTTCAAGCTCCAAATGATGCACCATGTCCAATTGCTTTAAGTCAAAGGAATACTCATCAAGCACTTTCGGCATGTACTTTCAAATCTGATACTAATCAAACTCTCTTTCATCGTCATTTCTTTAATTTCCACTATCTATACTTTCCTGCTGAGACACACGTAACACTGATCTGCCCTAATGACACTACACATGGTCTGGTTAAAGGCTACTATAAAGCAGCAGATTCATGTGAAATACGATCCAAGAGAATCGTTACCTTACCTAGTAAACATCACTTACTTGAAAACATGACACTCTCTTCCACCTTTCAACATATTACGTATAATGTCGATTTGTATAATATCTCCCAATTATCAGTTGTTTCAGAAAAAGTGAAACTATTGAGTCTACTCAATGATACTATGATTAAAACATCCTTATCTGATAATTTGATTCCTCCGTACCTGGATCACGAGGTATTGCTACCTACATTTATAATTCCATGTCTGATTCTTTTGGCCTGTACAGTGATTTTCTTATTTTGCATTAGGAAGGTCTATCGACGTTATACTGTGTTATCTCGTCTTGAAAAGAATATTTTAACTGCTCCATCACAGCCTCAACATAGCAATAATGCTTACCCTTCCTTAATGTGTGAATCATCAGCATAGGTTTAGCTTACATACATATACCTACAAGCACCTAGCTCAACACATTAATTTTAAGTTGATTTCTTTATGTTCTCATGTATTGATTTTCGTTTATGTATACTATGTGCCAAAGTCTTGATACCCATTTATTGTGTTACTATTTATTGTATTTATTATTTAGTTCATAGTCCTTATATGTAACTACCGAGGATTGTACATCTGTTGCCCACAATAAAGATGTTATCTGGGGACAGATAAATTCGGTAGCGGGACTGAGCGATATACACCGTAAAAGCCATTAAGAGCAGGTAGAAGAAAAGGGTCCACTAAAAATACCTCACAATCTGTTTACCAGACCGCAGGTCAAATCCAGGTAGCTGCAGACCATAGACACCTGGCCATACCACCCAAGTGGGTCAAACACACACACACACACACACACACACCCACACACACAGAGAACATACACTCTCCCATCTATTTTTATACCAAAACACCATTAATTTACCTACCTGCATCCCCCTCAGACAATTAACTTTCCCTATCTTATTGTCATCTCTCCAAACCCAGTGCTCTCAGGTCACAAATGATGTTTGTACCTTCACTCACAAAAGAGAGTAAGAGAGAGAGAGAGAGAGAAAGTAAGAGAGGGAGAGAGAACCTCAGAGAAGAGAAAGGGGGTGGAGCTTAACTAGACCTTCCCCCTTTTTTCAAACAGGTAATAATGTATCTAACAGTACTGGCATCAAGTACAGAATGAATATAAACTGACCAAGATAGCTTTAGTTAGGGACTCAAGATCGAAACAGTCAAAAGACATTTTCTCTGTACTCCATTAACACAAGACAAGACAGGGCACAAAACTCCCTTAGAATTAATAAATAAATTAAGTCTTAATTTTACTTACTGAAGTTTATTTCCAACCTTGACTAAACACCACCACGCCGCCGAGCTAGCTACCACAACCAACTACAACAACAAGGTACTGTACCAGATTCTTCGAAGGGACAAAATCAGGACTGGTACAACATACATACATACATACACACATATTCTAGTGACATGCATACATACACACATATTACTCTAGTGGGACATACATACATACATACTGAACAATGTGAACATAAAATACTTATCATAATAGAGATTAAGTACGTTGTATATATATATTATAAGAAGGTGACTGTGGATGAGTGCCAACGATAGTTTTGTTTATCTAACTCATTTCACCTATTAACCGAAATGTATTTATATATAATCAGCCATTCACTGATATATCGGTTAAAGAAATACTTATTCATATATTGTGAGTCACTATAATGTAGTTAATATACCATATCATGAATGAAAGACCGAATAAATGAAATAATATCTTACCCTGGCATAAGCTGACAGGCTGGCGGGTTGAGGGAAAGGGCAACCTATCATGGCCGCCAACCCACTTCCGGTGGGGACACGCCAGGGGGGGGGGGGTGCGCTCTCTATGTGTATAGCTCTGTGGCTGTTGTAGCTCCCCTCGTATTTCTGACTATATTATAACAATTCTCATGCCATTTTAATTCAATAAATATTAGAATACCTTTTAAGAATGCCTATGAAGACAGATATTTATTTATCTAAGTAAAACTCGAGAAACAAAATTGACTGGAATATTGTGTTCGTTTACGTTTGCAGATGGTCGACTTGGATTTGAATTTTTCATTTTTGTGTCTGTTTATATGGTCAATGCAACAGATGGACATGATTTGCATATATGAAATAACAAATGAGAATTTTCTTTGCATCTCAGGATCATACAATGAAGTTAATGAAGGGTTAATTTAAATGTTTATATCAACGAATCAAGGGTTAAAGACAATGTTTGTTCAGCCAATCACGAGCTGGCAATGCAATGTTGCCATTTTACATATCGTCGTTGTCAGATGAGTTGAAATAGACTATAGTGCCTACCCCTGGTACCCATCGCAACCATACCCCGCTCCTACTGTTCCCACCTGCGCTCTCACAAACACCAACACACACCACCATAATTATCTAACACCGCCTCAGCTGCCATTCCCTCACCTACTCAACCTCCTTCCCCACCACACCAAGCCTCTCCATCTCACCCCATACCTACCCCTCCCACACCTCTACCTCTCCTCTCTCAACCAACCCTACCTCCCACCTCACACAGTCATCCACACCAAGCGCTGCTCACTCCTCCCAACCTCACCCACAACCTCCTGTGCCTCCTAACCTCCCTACCAGAGCCCAGCAACCTGAATAGACTTTTGTTCACTCCGTTTCTTATCTTACGATACTGACCTATACTAACATATATTTAACTAAATCCCATCCTTATGTGAACGAGTTCAGAATGGCCTGTGGCCATTGAAAAAAACAGTTTGAGAGTTAACTCTGGATGTGTCCAAAATGTAAGAAAGGGCATTTACAGTCCATTTGCGAGACTTAGTATTTACAGTATAAAAATGAATTCTCTGGTCGCTAATGTCGGTGCCTCCATTAGTGAAATCGTAAAATTTATATATAGCTGGTTTCTTCTGAGTGTCGTCTTTAGTAATGCCCATTATAGGAGTTACGGTACTTAGAAGCAAAACATTCTTTAGGCCTTTGCTCTTGGTTTGTGTCACATAAGAATTTAAACACAATTTGTTGATGGTCTTCTCCCAATAACCTAAATAGGATTTATCGTTTCTTGCAGTAACAAATTTTACTTGTGTGGGTATTCCTTTCCTGGCATGATCCTGGGTACCTACGGCAGTAATACGCTTTGATAAATGCCACTCAAATAATTCTATACTAGTGTATAACCTATCAAAAGTAATAGTTCTACCACAGAGGTCTACCTTGTAGTAGATTTCTACCCCTACTGTAGGGACAGGGTGAACTCAGCTCTCAGGTAACACAGTTACAAGTTTATTGGTTACACAGGACGTACAGTGGCGGGACACTTGGGTACACGTGGGCAGGTGAGTGTAGTGGCAGGGCGAGTACCTGTAGGCTGGAGCCGGGCTGGAGAGGTATTAGCGGGAACAGGCGGGGAAGTGAACTGGCCGCAACAGTGACCCAGAGAAAGGGGTAGCTTGGTTAGTGAGTCATGCCGGGAAATACCAAGAGAGACGAGCGGGAAGCGCGAGGAAACATATAGAATGGTAGCAAGGAAAGAAACGGGTAATATAGGAGAAAGGAGGTACTCGCCTGAATGCCACAACCTTATTACTCAGCTGATTTACAAGCGTTTTTACTGAGGGAATTGTTCCCTTTATGTAATGAGGGCCCAGTAGGTTTGCCTGAATAAACAGATGTCCGATACGTAACAGCATTTAGAGATTTATAAAATAACCCATACCTTACTGGTTTACTCCTATTGTACTGTTTGAAGCCTATTTGAGTTCTACACCCATATAATGTTTCATCAATAGTTAAATAGTCGTCAGGTTGTAACACTGCACTGCACCGATCATTGAATTTATCAAAAAAGTCTCTCATCGCTGAAAATCTATCGTGTAACCACCTCTGTTGTCTTGTATCCAAATCATCAAAACTAATATTGGCATGTAGGAAAACAAATCTATGGGTCGACATAACGGCGCCGAATATTGGGTGTCCTACAGATTCCCTAAACAAAAGCTTAGCGTTGTGTGTATTCAGTCCAAGCAATCCTCTTGCATATAACAGGCCATAGAAACTTTCCATCTCGACAGTGTCAGTTAATTTAATATGTCCTACATCTTTTTTGGGTAATTGTTTGAGTGCTACTTGATCGATTATCTTTTGAATTCTAGCATTGCTATGCCTAACAATGTCATCCATCATGTCTGATGTTATAAACAATTCCCATGCCTTCATAGCTGCATTTGCTTCATTTGCTTCTCCTATCAGATTCAAAAAGTTGTCCAGTGAATTTACTAATCTGTTTTTAAGTAGCTGCTTTCTGTGTCTATCTTGTAACCATTCATCTACTTCTGCAGCATTATCTAGGATTCTAGGTAATCAACTACGTCATGATCACCTTCACTGTCACTATCGATGGAATTTTCTTTTATATCTTACTCTATATCTGTGCCACGAAGTCTTCATTTGCATCCTCGAGAAGGGTTCTATACCTACATTGTCCGTCATGAATAATGGATGACCCCCACTCAGTCAAACACATAACTCAGAGGCCGTGTTATTATATTATACAAAATCGTTCATGTTCAAGAAATGTAAAGAATGTGTGGAAGGTGTACAGCCACAAGCAAAATTTTCAGGCATTCCCTGATAGAATGCATACATATAATGGAATGGAGGGTCGATGAATACAATATTTTGCTCGTAGCTGTATCATTGTTTGAAGAGAGGAATAGTGGTGGTGGAAGGAGAGAGATGTTAACTCCGCCCCTTTTTGTTTCTGTTCTCCCGCCACGATCTTACTATGATATTTATTATATAAATATACATATAAAAACGCTAGAGTTGAAAATTATGAAGTTATGAAGGAAGTATAGGCTAGAGAGTAGAGAGAAGTTTAGGAAATGTGGACAGAAATACAATACGTCACAGAGTTAGGAGTTTATCACTTCACGTGACTACCAGAAACTTACTCAGTCAGACAGTATCATAGTATGATGAGTCAGTTATTATTAGGATTGGGGAGGGAGAGGTGGTGTTCGTTTACAGATAATTATATCTGGAGTGGACGTCACGGTGCTTTTTTTTTCAGTCAACTGAGGTTGTGCTTATGTATACAATATACGTAAATTACACATAGGTGACAGGAAGAAAAAAAAAAAGAGCGTTACTTACGATTTTCACCTCGTGAATTAATATTGAATTAATTCCTTTGGAATGTAACGTCTGCCGTCTGGCAGGAGGTTCGTAATATAGTCCTATTCCACTCGTATTTTTTCATAAATTGAACAGTTATTCAAGCCTACAACTGATAGCGAAGTCATATCCACACCAAAAAAAGCACAAGGAATTTTGTGTTTATCGAAGTATAACAAATATTGTGTGCTGCAATGAAACAAGTAAAAATTTATTAAATAAAGAGACAAGTCAACAATTTCTGGCCATGATTACATAAGGTGATAAGACGCCCTCGATAAATAATAACAATAACAACAATTTTCTCACTAGGTTTCATCATGTTTCGTATTTATCGTATGCGTAAATCTAAAATTTCCCAAAATATAGGATACACGGTGGCTAGAATGACCGGATTTGAGAGTAATTATATTCTTGGGTTAGTTGTACATAGTTTTGCCAGAAAGAGCACTTTCTACATTACATATTAAAAAAAATGGTTAAGAAATAAGAAATTTTACGATCGTGGACGTTAACGGCATAGGCCGGTTGATAAAGGGTTAAGGACCCTGATTCCTCCTGAGTATGCCACGAAACAATCTCCTTCAATATAGGTATGTGTGTTTTGTGGAAATATTCCCCGTAGGGAGGTATTGTCTATATTGATGTGGGCAAAACTTTAAGGGTTTTGGCACCCCTTTGTCCCCAGCCACTTGCTTTCAGTTCTTCAACTGTCCCTCTTTTTTTTTCTATTTCCTTCTTGGTTGCTGTTAAACTATATTGTTATATTTGTTTCAGATAAGACCAGTAAGAGTGTGACAATACTGACACCAGTAACAGTGTGGTTGGCAGTCCTGACACCAGTAGAAGTGTGGTTGGCAACCCTGACACCAGTAATAACCAAGTGGTCATATTGGTGGCAGAATTAAGCTGTGTTAGTGATGGAGGTGGAAGGAAGTGACACCATCAATGTTGTCAGAGAAGAGAAGTGTAACAAGTTGGTCTGGCAACAATGTGGTCAAAAGTTTAGTAGGAAATGCGATCTCACTCGCCATTTGTTGACTAATACTGGAAAGAAAATGTTTATGTGTGATGAGTGTGGTAAAGAGTTTAGTTGGAAATCTCACCTTAAAAATCACAGGATTGTTCACACAGGAGAGAGGAACTTTGAATGTGAAGAATATGGTAAAAAGTATGATAAAAGTTAATCTAAAGAAACACATACTTCTGCACACAGGAGTGAAAAACTTTGAATGTGAAGAATATGGTAAAAAGTTTGTGACAAAAAGTAATCTAAAGGAGCACATACTTATACACACTTCTACCTGTGCTGAAGGGAATAACAACCCCCCCACCAATAGCACCCTGGATAGTCCACCAGATCAGGAAAACACTGATCCTGGACCCAAGAAACAACGTCATGGAGCCCAGAGGAATGTAAGAAACTACAAAACCGTCAAATGGTCCAGTGAGGAGAAGAAAAAGATCCTACACTGCTTTACTTACTCAAGGTATGAGAAGTGGGGCAGAAGAAAAAAAGAAGTATTCAAGGAAAGGATTGATCAAGCAGGGTTACCACCAGAAAAGACAGAAGCCACCACAACTGAAAAATTAAACTCAATAGTATCACAGATCACCAGATACCTGGAAGTTAGAGAGATTGATGAAATCAGAGAAGAAGCAATTAAGGAAGCAGAGAGAGACTACAACCATATTGGAGAAGAAAAACAAAATGAATTTGGAAAAAGCAAGTGGACTAGAGAAGAAAAATGGGTACTGCTATGGGCAACTGAGTACGCAAAAGAGAAACTAACCAACCAACTTGATAGAAGTGAGGAGTGGCAGCGTATTTTCTTCCACCATTGCCCAAATAAAATAGGTACAAAAAGAAGCAAACTCACCACCCAGAAGCATAATATTATCACCCAAAAACACTTCAGCGATGAACAAATTACGATAATGCAAAAAGAGATAAAGAATATGATCAGAAACAAAACATGCCCACTGTCAAATCTACTTGAAGTACCCCAGAATGCCACGAGGCAAAGAGCACCATCAGAAGAAAGACCTCATCCTATTACACAAAATAGAAAAGCCACTCCTGAACCACCAGACTCAACCCCATCGAGTTCTGATAGTGAACAATCGGACAGTGAACTGCCTGACAGCCCAAATAGGGGACAACGAAGGAACGGAGGAGATCTAACACCACCTAGACCTCCAAACCAATCCCCAAATAACATCCTAATAGAAATAGATAGAGAACAGCAAGAATTAGAAGAAGGGCTGGCTAACAAGATAGAACAAACAAGAGAAATGAGTCTTGAGGAACGGCCTAGATTAATCAAACTCAGAGAGAATAAAGGATTTAAAGAACTATTAAAAAAGGTAAATAATGGACTGACAAAAATAACTCCACTAGACTCCACACTAACTGAGATCAACCATACCAACTATGGAGCAGCATGGTACATTCAGAGCAAATTAGCCCCAGAACACAAGGAAAGGCCTAGAGACGCTCCAAAGAGAAATGGAAACAAAGTACCGGTTTGGAAAAGAAAACTGCAAACCAAAACAGAGTGCCTCAGAAAAGAACTCTCTCAAATGACAACCTTTGTGCAGGACAACAACAGGTCGAGAAATCTCCTCAGAAAAATACACAAAATAAAAAGAAAATACAACATTCATGAAAACCATTTCATAGAGAGAATTGCCGAACATCAGGCATCAATCAAAGGCTTAGCAGAACAAACAAATCAGGGGTAAAGAAAAGAAAATTAACACTAAACAGATAAATAGTCAGTTCACCAAAAACCCCAGACTTGTATATAGAAAACTAATGAACGACACAATTGCAGTACGGACACCACCCAATGAGAACGAAGTTGAGGGATTCTGGAGACCACTATACGAGGATCCAAGACAACACCGAGATGCAGAATGGATACAAACTGTAGAAGGAGTAAATAGAAACAAACAGCAAATGCCAGCAAACAACATCACAGAAGAGAAGATAAGAAACAAGATCAACCAGTACTGCGACTTTAAAGCCCCTGGCATCGATAAAATCCCAAACTTCTGGTTAAAGAAATTAACATCGCTCCATCCACATTATATGCTAGCCTTCACCAGAATTCAAAGGGAGGAAGAGGAGACACCAGAATGGCTAACTACTGGCCTAACAAATCTCCTCCCCAAGACCCAAGATACACACCTCCCAAACAAATATAGACCAATATGCTGCTTAAGCACTACCTATAAATGGTTGACAGGAATAATTGCAGACGCAATCTACGAACATTTGGAGTCTGGCAATTACCTTGAAAATGAACAAAAGGGCTGCATCAGAAATAAGCTAGGAACAAAAGATCAACTGCTCATCAACAAAACCATCCTTGAAGACTGTAAGCAGAGAGGAAGAAATCTTAGCATAGCATGGATAGATTATAAGAAGGCCTTCGACAGCGTTCCCCACTCTTGGATATTGAAATGCCTCGAATTATATAACATCAACGAGGAAGTCAGAACATTAATAAAAATCAAATGACCAAATGGAATACTTCCCTCAATTTGAACCACACAAATGGTCAAATAAAAATAGCCAATATAAAAATCCAACGCGGAATATTTCAAGGGGACAGCCTTTCACCACTACTCTTCTGCCTCGCCCTAGACCCGCTCAGTAAAATCCTAAAAGAACAAAACACTGGATATGATATGAGCAGAGGCAGAACAAAGAAAAACAACAAAAAGATCAACCACCTGTTGTTTATGGATAACCTGAAATTATACGCAGAATCTGACCAACAGTTAATCCAGCTGATGCAAATAGTACACAATTTTTCGAGAGACATCAATAGGGAATTTGGCCTAGACAAATGCAACAAGTGTCTAATAAGGAAGGGTAACAAGATAGCCTCAAATAACATCGAGCTCGACAACCAAAACTTAATACTAGATCTTGACAACGATGCCACTTACAAATACTTGGGCATAGAGGAAAATTAACAGATCCAACATAAGAACATGAGGGAAAAAATTAGAAAAGAATACTTAAAACGCCTAAAGAAGATCTGCAAATCAGAACTAACACCGAAAAACAAAATCACTGCCATAAACCAACTTGCAATTCCGGTGGTGACATATGCATTTGGTATCGTAGACTGGCCGCAGGGAGAGCTTAACAAACTAGACATCAAGACCCGAATAGAATGGATAGAATATACATCCCGCGAAGAGAAGGTGGTCTAGGGTTGACTGAGATCAACCAAGCATATAGAGCCACCATCATTAGTATGGGACAATATCTAAACAGTTCTGAGGAAGATACTATGAAAAGGGTTGCCCAACACCACAGAGAAGCCTTATCCCAACAAACTTCTATCATAAAACTGCCAGAAAACTTTAGAGAAAACATCCTAGAAGAGAACATTGCCAATGACCAAGTACCAACCACCAAGAAAGCAAGAAAAGTAAGAGGAAAATACAGTAAGAAAGAAGAAACTCTCAGAAAAGAAAGATGGAAACAACACCGACGAGCAGGTAAATTTTTGGAGGAATTAGAAAAAGATTACATAGATAAGGAAGGATCATTAATGTGGCTGAAAAATGGCGACCTCGGGTTCGATGGAGAGAGACTAATAGTTGGAGCACAAGACCAGGAACTCCTAACGAATGGATTCAAGAAAATGGCCGGAATATCCCAGAATGACCAGTGTAGGTTCTGCCACGATGGTGTAGAGAGTGTAAGCCATCTTATATCTGGCTGCCAGACACTCCTTGCAGACGGACACTACACGACTCGTCATAATAAGGTCTGTAAATACCTACACTGGAAAGTTTGCAAGGAGCTGGGAATAGAAGTAGATCAAATATGGGAACACGAACCGAAACCAATTGTAGCCAACAAAGGTGTGACCATCTTCTACGACAAAATAATACCAGCCGGCAGGTACATAGAAAATAGGGCAATAAAACCAGACATCGTCATCTGGAACAAGCAAGAAAAAACAGCAAAGATCATCGATGTAACAGTGCCCAACGACTACGGCCTAAACAAAGCTGAAAGAGAAAAGCTGACAAAATACGAAGATCTAAAGAATGACCTACGAAGAACCTGGTCATTAAAGAACATCGAGATTATTCCAGTTGTGGTAGGAGCGACAGGCCTGATGAAAACCAACCTAAAGAACTATCTAGAATCCATCCCAGGCTGCCCAAGTCTACGTGAAGTGCAACTTGGTGCAATAAAAGGAACAGTCAGCATTTTAAAGAGAGCCCTTGGATACTCTGCGATCAACGGTTAGGATGCAACTATAGACCCCTGGCAGGGGTCCATTGCTCCAAGATAACCTGAGAATAAGACAATTGAAAGAAGAAAAAGGAATTAAACTCAATTGCCTCGCAGATGCATAAATATTTAACACCAGGAGAAATTCAAGAAATCAAAAAGAAAGCCCTGGAGAAACTAAACCAGGCCAGTGGAGCAAACAGGAAAAATGGACTCTGATATGGGCAATAGAATATGCTAAGGTAAAGTTTACAAATTTAAAGGAAAGCTCTAAAGAGTGGGTGAGAATTTTCAACTACCACTGTCCAAGTAAGATTAACGCTCCACGGAGTAGGCTCACCACTCAAAAGCACAACTTCCTCACCACAAAAACCTTCACTGAAGAGGAAATCGCAGAAATGAAAAGGGAAATTAACAACATGATACGGAGCAACTCATGCCCACTGGCTAATCCCATCCGGCTCCCAGTGAATAAAAGAACCCTGCCAGGCTCACCACCCTCATCGATCTCTGACTCTGACTCCGACTCAGAACCTCCCAGAAGACCCGTGAGATCGGAAAGAAGCCCAACTCCACCTCGACTACCAAAACGAAGATGGACCGATATAGACCCTCAACAACGGGACTTAGAAGAGGAGCTAATGAACACCATCATAGAGACTCGAAGAATGCCAATGGAAAGTCGGCCTAAATTTATAAAACTACAAGAGAACAACAAGTTGAGAAGGCTGGTTAAGCAGGTCAACACTGGGCTCACATCACTAGTCCCAGAAGATGCTACCCTCTCAGAATTAAACCATGCTACCTTTGGTGCAGCGTGGTTTATCCAGAAAAAGATGGCCCCGGAACACCAAGACAGATAAGGAAACAAAAGAACACGAAAAAGAGAACCTTTCTGGAAAAAGAAACTAAGAGAGAAAATTACTACTCTAAGGGGTGAAATATCGCAGATGACTATCTTTCTGCGGGACCCAACTCTTACTGGTAATATACAAAGAAAGATTAATAAGATCAAGAGGAAATACAACATAAAGCTCAAAAATTTTAGAGGGAAAATAGCAGAACACCAAGCTGAAGAAATTTAGTGCACTTCACCATCATTATACGCTAGCGTTTCAAAGAATATTGCGCAGAGAAGAGGAAACACCTGACTGGCTGACAACTGGTAACACGACCCTTATACCCAAAAGTGAAGAAACGAAGCTACCGCGCAAGTACAGGCCCATTTGTTGCCTACCAACAACATACAAATGGTTGACAGGAGTCATAACCGATGCAGTATATGAACATCTGGACAGTGGTGACTATCTGGAAAATGAACAGAAAGGTTGCATCAGAAAAGGACTCCGCACTAAGGACCTGCTAATTATAAATAAAACAATACTACAAAACTGCAAACGAAGAAATAAAAACCTAAGCATGGCCTGGATCGACTACAAGAAGGCATTTGACAGCGTACCCCTCTCCTGGATAATGAGATGCTTGGAACTATATAAGATCAATGAGGAAACAAGATCCTTCCTGAATTCCCAGATGGCTAAATGGAAGACCACCCTGACCCTTAACCATACCAAAGGACAATTGTAATTCTTAATGTCCACATACAAAGAGGGATTTTCCAAGGTGATAGCTTGTCACCGTTGCTTTTTTGCCTCACTCTAGACCCGCTTAGTAAAGTGTTGAAGACCCATAACATAGGATATGATCTAAGCAGTGGCAGGGTCAGAAATACAGAAAAAAACAGTTAACCACCTACTGTTTATGGACGACCTGAAGTTGTATGCCGAGTCAGACCAGAATCTGAACACCCTAGTTGAAACAGTCAAGAAAATTTCCAAGGACATTCATATGGAATTTGGATTAGATAAATGTGCTAAGTGTACAATCAAACAAGGAAAAAAAGTGGCAGCAGAAAATATCCACATAGAAGGAGAAAGCTACATAGAAGATCTCGAAGAAGGTGCCAAATATAAATACTTGGGAATAGAGGAAAATGCCACCATAGAACATAAAAAAGTCAGAGAAACCATCCAGAAGGAGTACACCAAAAGCTTGAAGAAAATATGCAAATCAGAGCTGTCACCCAAGAACAAAATTACTGCCATAAACCAGCTGGCTATACCGGTCGTGACCTATAGCTTTGGTATAGTCGAATGGCCACAAGGTGAGATCGATAAGTTGGATGTTAAGACCAGGAAAACGCTCACCCTACATAAAGTGACATACAGAAACCAATGCCTTGACAGAATGTACATCTCCAAGAAGGAAGGCGGTTTGGGGTTAACCGAAATAAACCATGCGTACAGGGCATCCATGGTGAGCCTAGGCCAATATTTGAAAAGATCCCAAGATAAGATCATAAAAATGGTATCACAATTCCACTCAGAGATACTACCTCAGCAAACATCTGTAGTTAAACTGGCACATAACTTCGGGCAGAACATCATTGAGGACACAGAAGCGACTGAACTAACACCAGCTACAAAAATAGCAAGGAGAAGCAGGGAAAAATACTGCAAGAGGGAATTGAACCAGAGACTTGAAAACTGGAGACAACATCGTAGAGCTGGCCGCCTGCGAGAAGAACTTGAAAAAAACTACATAGACAAAGAAGGATCATTACAGTGGCTCAAGAATGGGTACTGGGATTCGACGGGGAAAGAGTCATAGCCGGGGCTCAAGATCAGGGACTACTTACAAATGGTTTCAAGAAAATGGCAGGAATATCTCCAAATGACCAATGCAGATTCTGCCACGCAGCTGTTGAGAGCACTAGCCACCTAATATCTAGATGCCAAACCACCTTGATGGCGGAAGGACATTACACCACGCGGCACAACAAGGTTTGTAAATATCTGCACTGGAAAATTTGCAAAGAAATGCAAGTGGAAGCCGCGGAAAAAGTCTGGGAGCACGAACCGCCACCGATCGCTTCAAATGGAAATATCACCATATTCTATGACAAAATTATCCCAGCTGGCAGATACATCGAGGGAGGAGCAATTAAGCCCGACATCGTCATATGGGATAGAGGAAAGAAAACAGCCAAGATCATAGATGTAACAGTCCCCAATGACTACGGGCTAAATAGAGCTGAAAGGGAAAAAATCACCAAGTACCAAGACCTAAAAAATGACCTGAGAACAACATGGTCATTAAAAGAAATAGATATTTTACCGGTAGTGGTAGGCGCGACGGGTATTATGAAGAAGAACCTAAAGGATTACCTTGAAGTTATACCCGGACGACCAAGTGCCTGTGAGGTGCAGATTGCTGCCATCAAGGGAACTGTCACCATTCTGAAGAGGGCCCTTGGATACAAGGAATTTAACGCTTAGAGTGCAACTATAGGCCTCAGGGAGAGGCCCATTGCTACCCTGCTGAAAATTCTGCTAAGAAGAATAAAAAAAGAGTGAAGAACTTTGAATGTAATGAATGTGGTAAAAAGTTTGTTCAGAAACCTCACCTTAATGTACATATGAAAGTTCATCAGGAGTAAAAGATTTTGAATGTAATGAATGTAGTAAAAGGTTTAATAGGAAACCTCACCTTAATGTACATATGAAAGTTCGGCTAATATTGCGATTATTTGTGCCGGTGAGCTACAGGTTAGGTTAGGTTGGGTTATGTAGGGTTTGGTTACCTTTATCAACACACAGTGGAATTATCTTGTGGAAATGTATTCTTTGTTAGATATTTCAATTTTAAGATACGACTTATTTCTGTAGCGGAGGGACGAACTGAGGTCAGGCGGACAGTGTTACCAGATCTCCTTGGCGAAATAACGAAATATGCAGTTGTGTATAATATGCCTGACCCACCTAATCGGGATACTTTTAGCTACTATCCACAGAATCTAATTTATTTCTAAAGGTCCCGAAGGACACTAGGTTAGGTCCCGAAGGACATTAGGTTAGGTCTCGAAGGACACTAGGTTAGGTCCCGAAGGACACTAGGTTAGGTCCCGAAGGTAGCCACAGTCTAGGTTAGGTTAGGTTAGGTCAGGTCAGGTCAGGTCAGGTTATTTTGTCTGGTGATCAAAAAATGAATTATCCCAAATTAATTATTGAATTTCCCACCCAATTGGGCTATTTATTGTACATTTTTCATACGATTTCCCAAGTGTGGACAAAATTATCCTAAAACTTGGAAGTATCCCTGTATCTGGCAACACTGCATGCAGAGAGACGGAAATCAGGACCCTGCTAGGAAAGCCGCCCTCCCGTTTCAAAGTAAATACATACAAATAATATTAATTTTTTTTACATATTTCCACAATAGAAAACAGTCTACAAAATAAAAAGGGAAAAGAAACGGGTGATTTCGGTTCCCAGAAAGTGTGAAAATCGATGACGCATATAATCAGATAATCGCAATATTTACCGAAAGTTCATCAGTAGTAAAGGATTTTGAATGTAATGAATGTGGTAAAAAGTTTTCTGACCAATTCCAACTCATGTTACAGAAAACTGTTCACACATGAAATAAAACATTGAATGTAAGCGTGGCAAACAAAATGATTGCTCCCCTCCCCCTAAGCATGATAGGACAAAATTAAAATATCAAAAGGTAGCACATTATATTGTAGGTGTATGCTGACGAGCTCATTATTCAGTTTTCCCTCCATTGGCATCATGAACAGCTTGAAGACGAGCAGGGTAGGAAGACAAAAGTGTTGAACTCCATTCCCAGAAGCACAGCATTGATGTGCTCCTCCATCTTGTTATGACTATATTGAGTTGATGGAGGTTCAGACAACTCCTTTTATCGACCTCATCCTTCAAGATAGATCCAACATTATCACAGAACAGGAGAATTACTGGGCCACTCTTCATTACCAAAGTAGTCAATGTTGTTGTCCTTCAGAAGGTTCTGGTTGGGTTCATAGCATTTTCACATATGGTGCTTTGTTGTGCAGAAAGGTAACCTGAGTGACATCTACAACATTTTGAGGGTCTTGAAGAAAGGGAATGACAAGCTTTGTCATGATCTCCCAAAAATAATCTCCATCCCAACATTGCCCCTGAGGCTTTATCACCCACATCATCCACCGTGCAGTGAAGAACACCAACACATTCACCACTTTTCATCAATTCACCATGCCACCATAACAGCAGGATCACTCAATGACAATGTCTTTTGACTCCTGAAACAAAACTTACAACCTACAACCCACACATTTAGCTTCACTATCATCCAGACTCTTGTTCCAATTATGATTGACAAAATCTTTGGACCCTTTGAGCCATAGAGCAAAACACAACTGAGATATAAAGGAGGTACCGGTGTCACAGACCTGGACCCTCTGAGCCATAGTGCAAAACACAACTAAGATATGAAGGGGGCACCGGTGTCACAGGCCTCACGAAACATAACTGCTCGGATGCGGTTGATAAATCTCTTCTTTTCACTGTCATTTAACACAGCAGCACACATGTTGATACCAGCAAAGAAGAAGATTTGAATTGAATATACTTTCAGAAGATATCACCATCATATTTCTAGCTAATACAGTATTTGCCCAGCAGGAGGGTGGGGGTGGCTATCATTGTTTGCCACCCTTTAATAAATGTGGAAAAAAATAATTAGTAAATGAGTTGTTAAAAAAACACAAATTATCACACACACAACACAAAGATGACAGTAATGTTTGGTGACAAGTTGGTGTCTTAATATTAAATGTATTATTGGAACTGAAATATGATATAATATAATGTGGCCTTGATATATGTTATAATAACAACTGCTATTTGTAGTGACAGGTTGGTGTCTTAATATTAAATGTATTATTGGAACTGAAGTATGATACAGATATAATGTGGCTTTGATATATGTTATAATAACAGCTGCTGTTTGTAGTGACAGGTTGGTGTCTTAAGGGACCCTGTGATGTAGTCTGAAAATTGGAGGTAAATGAGTCCTTCAATTACTGCTATGAAACACCACCTACATGGAAGGAGTTTGTTTTGTGGTGTACTCAGGAGGAATCAGAAGCCACTAATTCTCATATACAATCACAGGGTCCATAATATTAAATGCATATTATATGTAGAACTGAAGCCTGCAGGTAGTACAGTACTACTATAATATAATGTAATATAATATGGCTTGCAATAACTGCAGATATGTTGAAAAAGTGTGTGTGTGTGTGTGTGTGTGTGTGTGTGTGTGTGTGTGTGTAGAGGTCGTAGTGTTTGTGGAGTGGAGGTTGCTGATATTGTAAACCCTGGATATACTTGTGTCCACCACTGTCTTCATTTTACACTCAGTTCCTCATTGATGACCACCAAATGTATGTATGTTTCCAGCCTTCTGTTCTTCATTACAAATTTCAACCGGTGTTAAAAGAATAGTGTGTGTGTTCCCAGGCTTCTGTTACTCATTTCCATACACACTAATTGATTACTGACCCTGTGTTAAAAGAAGAGTGTCTGTATGTTCCCACGGTTGTGTTACTCATTACCATTGCCTTGGAGGCAGGGAGAGGTGCCAGAGGACTGAAGTAGAGCCATAATTATGACTCTGTATAAGGAATGGGATGGGCAGTAGGGATGAGTATGGTAGCTATAGTGGAAAAAGCTTTCTTAGTGTGACAGAGAAGGTGTATGGGAATGTTCTTACTGAGAGATGACTGAAGTAACTGGGAATAAGGTTAGTGATAAGTAGTGGAGTTTCAGAAAGGGGAGAGGATGTGTGCACCAGATTTTTGCATTAAAATTCAACATTGGAGAAATATATTGGGAAGGGTAGGAAGCTGTATGCTGCCTTAATGGACAGAGAAAAAGGCATATGATAGGGTTGATAAGAGAGCTATGACAGAGGTGTTGAGGATTTATGGTGTTGGGGGGGTCTTTGCTGAAAGGCATTAAGGCATTTTATGCAGATGCAAAAGCATGTAAGCGGGTAGAGGGTGATCTAAGTAAGAGTTTTAATATTAGTATAGGACTAAGACAGGGGTGTGCTATGTCACCATGGCTGTTCAATATATATATGGATGGTTGTATGAGAGAAACGAAAGCCAAAGTGAATGGCCTGGGGGTGAAATTGATGCTGAATGAAGTAAATTGGTCCTTGGTGGCAAATTTGTTTGCGGATACACTGTGTTGATGGCTGAGAGTGAAAGGGAGTTACAGAGTGTGGTGGATGAGTTTTAGTCTGTGTGTAAATGAAGGAAACTGAAGGTGAATGTTGGTAATAGTAAGGTGATGGTATTTGAGAGAGCAGAAACTAAAGTGATTGACTTTGCCACTCCGTACAGAGTGTGAGTACCAACTGGGATGAAGTGTGAGATAACTCGAGAGGATGGAGGAAGTAAAGAAGTTTAAGTACAGTCGCGAGCTGATGGGATGGAGACACGAGCACACTCATCATGGGGTCACTTCTACCTGACGAGTTATGGAGGAGTTTAAGAGGAAGAAGGGGGGGTATGGAGGGGCTGGTGGAGGTAGAAAGAGCAAGAGAGGCGCCAATAACCGTGGCTGTGGGTCTTTCTTTATCTTAATGATTTATGGTTGACTTTGGGCGAAGGGACTAATGGAGATGGAGTTCACAATAACAAACCTATGTATTGAATTTTAGCTTGGTCATCATAATTATAAGAGTATTCTCATATATAAGTATTGTTCGATATCAGAACTGTAATGACATCAGATGGGATGGGTGTCTATAAAACATGACATATTTAATGAAATCGCTATAATCAATGATAAATGTGTTTCAACAATAATTAATATTACACAAAATTATGAGAACCACAAGTATCCATATTTTTTATGGGAAAAGAATATTCTGTGGAACGGAATGAGACAGAATCTCTCCTGCAGAATATAGGCACATTTCTGGTGAAGTGAGGGTTCGAGTCATGTGAACCGCAGTTCCCTTTACACACACACATACACACACACACACTAAAGGAGCTTGATCCCACACCTTGTAGCCTTCGCAGGCTTACCAACTTAACACACGGGAATAAAATAACTTTTTCTACATTACATATAGTGTATTATTGGATTACAAGTAAATTTCTGCCCATAATAAGGAAATAATCAACACGTAGGCATAGTAAAATAAAGCTAGTTACTTTTTTTTTTTTTTTTTATATATATTAAAAAAAGATGGGGACTAAAGGCCACGGGCCCGCTCTCTGTCCCCATCTGCATAGTCGTTAGTGGAAGTGTCCAAAATCATGTCCAATTTCGTTCGAGATGCCTAGATACATTGCGTTTGAAGGAACATAAGTCGTAGTAAGGTGGAAAGATGGATGAAGGTAGAGTGTTCCAGAGTTGACCAGTTGTGTATATGAAAGACTGAGAGTACCGGTTAACTCTTGCATTAGGGAGTTGGACAGAAAAGGGGTGAGAATGAGAGGCTTGACGAGTGTTGCATGCTCTCCTGAGGGGAGGAAGCATACATTGAGAGAGTTCAGAAGAGCAATGTCCAGTGTAGTAGCGATAGAAGAGAGAAAGTGATGCAACATTGCGGCGAAGAGAGAGAGGTTGTAGTGAATCAGTAAGAGGAGGAGAGTTGATGAGACGAAAAGCCTTTGATTCCACCTTGTCCAGGAGTGTTGTGAAGGTTGAACCACCCCACACATGAGAGCCATACTCCATACAGGGGCGGATGAGACCCCTGTACAGAGACAGCAACTGTGAGGGGGTGAAATAATCCCGGAATCTGTTTGTGAAGCATATGATAATCAGTGCTGACAACCTTTGAGGTGTCAGCCTTCATGGCAAAGTTAGTGAGACTCAAAAAGTTATTATGCGTCCAATAAAATGTTCTAGATACTGTGTGTATTTATTCTTGAAAATAATGGCTACCGTCAAGTAACTACAGTGATGACATTAAATTATTATATTGTTGTTGATTACAGAGTGTTACTCACTGCCATGTGTGTGTGTGTTTTTTTTTAATTTGTTTTGCTCTTGAAGCGAGTATAAGTGTGAGTATGGAAGTTGTAACACCTCTATTTATATATATATATATATATATATATATATATATATGGAGTATTTACGGGTGCTAGGGTAAGTTTTTTATATAAGATTGTACAGTACATAGTAGCCAGGCCAAGATTATCAATGACGATTAATGGTCGGGATAGTAAACTTCTTTTGAAGATATGATATATGAACAGTACAAATAATGTTTATAGTTAGATGTTAAATATGAACAATATAAATAATTATTATAGTTAGGTAAATGAGTGAAATAGAGGAAAAATTAAAACCCTAGGTGAGATTATAGGGATGAAAAATACGTAGTGATTAATTTGAAGAATATTAATTGGATTACGGGGAATAACCTGCATTCATAATTATAATTTATTATTACGAACATAATGTTCCTATGATATTACTGTAATAGGTCCTGCATTTACATGTAACTTACTTAGAAAATTGTTAAATTAGTTGGGATGGAACAAAGGTACCAAGCTCTGAGTCACGGAGCAATACATGCCTTATATATAAATAATACCTTAATATAATACTTTAACAGAGGAAGAAGGCAATGTATTTGAGTAAGGGAATATGTGTAAATTATAGTATGTAAATAAATATACACCTTTGATGGTAAAACTTATAAGAATGCCAGAAAATGAAATACGAAGGGCACTACTTTGCTTGAAGGGGGGGGGGGAGAGGAGGAGGGAAGGAGGAGGTTTCCCTGCTTCTCTCTTTCTCTTTCTGTTTCCTACAGTGGTGGTATCAGGTAAGAGCCCAAGCTAGTTCTTGTTGTCCCTTATATACATTGTAAAATTGCTGTAGATATTGTGAAGGGTGAATTAGTTAGTCCAGTGATGTGATTTAAATAAATGAAGAATATTGTGTGTTAACGTAAGGGCATAGTAGCTAATGTATATGTTTTTCTCATTCTGTTTCCTACCTTGGTGGTACCAGCTGGGAGAGCCGCCATTTACTAGTAACCAACCCTTGAGCAACTTGACCCATGTGGTACACCAAATAATAATAATTGCTGGCAATTACCAATTCAAATAGTATAATTTAACTATTGATGTTTAGGATGTGATTTTTTTAAATAGTGTGATAATTGTTTTTGTATGTGGATTTAAGTGTGATTAGACCACTATCAGCCAGCGAGATACAGAAAACTTCTTATCCTGGATTGGCAGAGCGGGGTTTAGGAAATATTAACAAGGGAGGGGGTAGTATTGTAGTATCATTATTGTATTAACATTATTTTATTTTCCGTGTAATATAATAGAAAAATAAAACAAGTTTATAATTAGTTGAGTATTTCCATCATCGATTTTAGCAAATAGACTGTGATCCTATATAGATATTAGTTCTCAATTCACACCACTGATCGTACCCCTGTTAAAATTGTAGTCTAGGTTGCTTACTCACGTGCCTAATTAAAGTAACGCTACGCTACCCCCCAGTGTGTGTTCGGCTTGGGTCCTCTGCAAACTTGGTCTGGTGGTGGGAGCTGAGGAGAGACTGGACTTGTCCTTTGTAGGAGTTTTTTTTAGTATTCGTAAGGCAAGTCTTGTTCCTCATCAGTCTCTTGTTTCTTTTTTTCCAGAACAGGTTGATCCAGCGATAGAGTAGGAACATACACTGGTGGTTTTTTGTTTTGTTTTGGTAGTGGGTTTTTGTTTTCCTCCCAATATAGAGAAAATTGGCAATTAATAAATGATAGAAACAGGAGGGAAAACTCTCCTTTACACTAATGCCAATGAGTGGAAAAAAAACTCGTTACGTACCTACACATCCGGGCAGAATAAAAACACTCTCTAACCGGGAACATGCACACACCACTTACTGCTGGGCCAAAATCATAGTGGTTGGAAGGAGAATAGCGCTTGGGTTATAAATATAGAACAAACCATGGGATAAAATTTGGGAATAGTCTCATTCTCTTTCCCAGCTAATTTAACCTTAATAGAACCCAACCTGACCAAACCTAACCTAACCTAACCTAACTTAGCCGAGCTCGTGCATGTACTGGGTTAGAGAGTGTTTCTATGCATCTGGGCACCCTGATCCCCACGTGTCCCGGACCTACATACGGGGATCTACCTCTTGGCCAGCGTCCACATTGACCCACGCTCGGTCACTACCTACTAGCCAAGCCAGGAGGTAGCATGTCTTCCCCACCGGCTCCCGCACCAGGCTGCTTCCCCCTACACTGCGTTGCCTGTTAGCGTACAGTTGAATACAGGAATTCGTGGTACAGCTGAGGTGGTAAATACTTAGCTCCTCCCAGTAGGAAATTCCTTAACGACCAAAAAGATTTACCAGGGGCAGAAACTATGATGTGGGATATCGACGATAAGCAAATACCGGACAAAAGTCACTGGTTATAAGTAAGAGACAAGCATCTTCCACCTGGGCTGTACCACGATTTCCTGTGTCCAACTGTATGTACCTTCTGCTGCCTCTACGCTACAGCACGGTCAACCTCGAAGCATCGCCTAGACACCTACAAGCCACACTGCACCTACCAAGGTAAAATAAACACGAGAAGGTAGGTTCGCGGGGGGGGTGAGGGAGAGCCAGAACACCTCTCCACCACGCAGGTGGATGATGACGTCAGTGTAAATCTCGAGAGCAGGTTCTGAGGGCTGACAGCTGTCAGTCACTCACGTACCAGTGTGTGGAGTGAAGCTCCGTTTTCTAATTTAAGGGGTAGCTGTTTAAGATCCATAATTTATGAAATGCCAACAGTTTGTATTGTACGTGAGTGCAATGCCGTTAGAGTTAATTAAATGTGATAAAAATGTACATGTGAGCTGGGTAAGGAATAACACTGATATAAGTAGTATGTAGCTAGAACAGCACTTAGATAGCACAGTATTCTGGCAAAATATTTGTATTCACATATACTGTGATTTCCACCCAACATATATTCTTACATAAGTACACATATGAAGATGATCCTATCTCCCAATGAAAAAAAACTTCCTTTGATAAATCCTGGATTCATATAGAAATCTTGAGTACTAAAAAAAAAAAAAAAAAAATATCTGTTTATTTGCAACATTTCCTGAAATTTTCATTCAATTCTGGTCATAATTCTTAGAGGTATTTTGCAAATAAAAAGACTAAAGAACTCCGGCTAAAACATAACTTAGTTTGGTGGAGATAAAGCTCTACATGTAAAAGTCACACTTGAGGAGTAATGCCAGTATTATCTGAAAACATCATGATGTAATTGTACAGTTTACCATACATCCAGATGGTTTTCTTTAATGATTACATTTTCTTCCACCTCTCTCTCTCTCTATCTCTCTCTCCACCTGTGGATTTTCGATGACATCACGGGGGAGGTGCGCGAAGGGGGGGTGATGAACCTACCTTATCGTCTTTATTGTACCTTGGCACCTACTACAAGCAACTCTGCAGTCTGGACAGCAGGACGCTATTACTATTTGTGCTTGGGCTCTCTCTACACCACCTTTTGTAGTACCTTTATAATAAACTGTGCCCTGTATCGGAGTCTACTCTTCACCTATCCTGTAGTAAAGTGTCCCTGACGTTACAATAGTAAGATAGATAGCAAGATGGATAGTAAGATACCGGTAGAT
Organism: Petrolisthes cinctipes; assembly: GCA_033782935.1. NCBI lineage: Eukaryota > Metazoa > Arthropoda > Malacostraca > Decapoda > Porcellanidae > Petrolisthes > Petrolisthes cinctipes. Next base: position 100,368 of record JAWQEG010003890.1, on the reverse strand, counting down.
AGATTGTAAGATAGTATATTTATCATCAATTTCCCTACTATTTACCTCAAAAATTCCCTAAAAATAATAGAATATTTACATTCTTAATAATTATTTTGTCTGGTAAAAATTTCCCCATTTACTCTTGAACAATCTTTATAAAAAAATTCCCATTGATAACTCTAATTCCCCATGTCTAGGGAAAATACCCCATACTTGGCAACACTAATTTTTAGTCAGCTAATCACCACAAATGATGCCAACATATTATCTTATTTTGGGATATATTATTATTTGTTTCTATTTACGGCCCAAAAACATAAATATGATGTTATATGATATTTATGTAAAAATTTAAATATATGTTAATAATTACTACTACAATTTTTAATATGAAATAAATACAGACAAGCTTAAGAGATATTTATTTATTTATTTACATACAGTGGTTCTCAAACTGGGTGCCGCGGCACCCCTGACAGAGCCTAGGGGTGCCTCAAGATTGTCATGAATTTTGTCTTGGCTAGATCGTCTCAAGGTACATTTGTAAAACAGTGTTTGTAGCAGTCTGCCTATAATTAATTGTCGGTGTAGGAAGGTACTCGCTCTAATATTTTTCTAAAATATAGGTAGATATTTCCTTTTGCACACTTGTAATAATAATAATAATAATAATAATAATGTACTGTACCATATGTTCATTTTGGTTTGAGTACAGATAATAATTTTAAATTATTAATTAAAGTAATTTAAACAGGTACAATTGTATATAAAAAAGTTAATTCATGTGAGGATGGGTGATGGTGAAAAAGGGGTACCACAGAAAGATTGAGAACCACTGATTTACAAAATGTATGCTTGGAAAATCAAACGAGGAATATTTAATAGCAGAAGAAAATAGTGAAATATACATTTAAATGCTATTATAGGACTGCAGAAAAAAAAATGTAAATGCCAATATAGTACTGCAGATAAAATAATAATAAAATATACACTAAAATGCCATTATAGACCTCCAGAAAAAAAAAATATATATAAATACAGTAAGGCCGTTGTCACAATATGCGGGGCGTCGCTGCAAAATGGTGATAAAACATACAAACAAATAAGAGATGTCACACCCTGCAGCATTGCCGCACCCTGTCGCACCTCGCCACAGCATCCTGAGGAGAGGCCGCATCGCCGCACCGCCGCATCGTGCTGCATATCATGTCGTCCAAGACAAGCCAAGAAAATCTTTTGTATCTTTTTGTTCCTTACTCTTATAATAGTAATTTGTTATGTACTTATATTAATGCAAATTGTGCTGAATACCACAGTGTGACATGGTACAGTATTTATGGCTCCGACACTACGGTGAGGCCGCAGCGGTGGAGCTACGTAGTGTGACAACGGCATAAAAGGCCATTATTAAACTGCAGAAAAAATAATCGAGAAATATACAGTAAAATGTCATTATTGTACTGCAGAAAAAAAAAACAAGATATAATATTAAAATGCCATTATAGGACTGAAAAATAAAAAAAACAGAAGCATAATATAACATTCGGAAATCTCATAATAATTAATTAATCAAATATATATAGTTATATAAATTAATATGTAAAATATAGTACCGGTGCATAATACAGTATAATATATGATACAGCAAGTATATATAATAAGCTAAATGAACTAAAATACAGCTAAATATATCTGTAGTAAATAATAATTATAATTATAATAATAATAATAATAATAAAAACGTTTTGATAATAATGATAATAGTAGTAGTAGTAGTAACGAAAACATAATAATAATAATAATAATAATAATAAATGTTCCATCCAATATTAATAAAAATTTAATACACATACGAATGACACCACCACCACCACCAGACCACTTGTCAAAATAGCCATTCACACACACACATACACGATATTCTCTGTATCAATTTCTGTAACGACGCTTTAATCAGAAAGCATGCATCGAGTTACAAAAGTATGTTACTGTAATATTTGTTGATAATTGTGTTGAATTTGTTTTGATTTATGTTTTATTTAAGGCGGTGCGGGAGTAGGGGGACAGGCTTGGGGGGTTTAGGGGGGTGCGGGAGTAGGGGGACAGGCTTGGGGGGGTTTAGGGGGGTGCGGGAGTAGGGGGACAGGCTTGGGGGGGTTTATGGCGGTGCGGGAGTAGGGGGACAGGCTTGGGGGGGTTTAGGGGGGTGCGGGAATAGGGGGACAGGCTTGGGGGGGTTTAGGGGGGTGCGGGAGTAGAGGGTCAGGCTTGGGGGGGTTAGGGGGGTGCGGGAATAAGTGACAGGCTTTCTACCCACCCCAAGCCTGTCCACCTATTCCCGCACCCCCCAAACCTGTCCCCCTATTCTCGCACCCCCCTAAACCCCCCCAAGCCTGTCCCCTACTCCCGCACCCCCTTACTTATGGTTAGGGATACACGTGGTTTTGTTTTGTTATTATTATTATGCAAGAACCATCTCTGTGTTGTAGGTGTATACGATGGCTTGGTAGTGGTACGATGGCCTTGTTGGTAGTATATACGATGGTTTGGTGGTGATACGATGGCCCTGTTGTTGGTACATACGATAGTTTGGTGGCGGTACGATGGCTTTGTTGGTAGTGTATACGATGGTTTGGTAGTGGTACGATGGCCCTGTTGGTGGTACATACGATAGTTTGGTGGCGGTACGATGGTCCTGTTAGTGTATACGATGGTTTGGTGGCGGTACGATGGTCCTGTTGTTAGTGTATACGATAGTTTGGTGGCGGTACGATGGCCCTATTGTTAGTGTATACGATGGTTTGGTGGCGGTACGATGGCCCTGTTCTTAGTGTATATGCTGGTTTGGTGGCGGTATGATGGCCTTGTTGGTAGTGTATACGATGGTTTATTAGTGGTACGATGGCCTTGTTAGTGTATACAATGGTTTTGGTGGTGGTACGATGGCCCTGTTCTTAGTGTATAGGATGGTTTGATAGTGGTACAATGGCCCTGTTCTTAGTGTACACTATGGTTTGGTATTGGTACGATTACCCTGTTCTTAGTGAATACGATGGTTTAGTGATGGTACGATGGCCCTGTGTTGGTAGTGTTTACGATGGTTTGGTTGTGTTGTTAGTCTGTCTATGGATGCATCTTACCGGTACCACACCATATTACCGGTACCACACCATATAACCGGTACCACACCATATTACCAGTACCGCACCATATTACCAGTACCACACCATATTACCAGTACCACACCATATTACCAGTACCACACCATATTACCGGTACCACACCATATTACCAGTACCACACCATATTACCAGTACCACACCATATTACCAGTACCACACCATATTACCAGTACCACACCATATTACCAGTACCACACCATATTACCGGTACCACATCATATTACCAGTACCACACCATATTACCAGTACCACACCATATTACCAGTACCACACCATATTACCAGTACCACACCATATTACTGGTACCACACCATATTACTGGTACCACACCATATTACCAGTACCACACCATATTACCAGTACCACACCATATTACTGGTACCACACCATATTACCGGTACCACACCATATTACCGGTACCACACCATATTACCGGTACCACACCATATTACCGGTACCACACCATATTACCAGTACCACACCATATTACCAGTACCACACCATATTACCAGTACCACACCATATTACCAGTACCACACCATTTTACCGGTACCACACCATATTACCAGTACCACACCATATTACCAGTACCACACCATATTACCGGTACCACACCATATTACCAGTACCACACCATATTACCAGTACCACACCATATTACCAGTACCACACCATATTACCGGTACCACACCATATTACCAGTACCACACCATATTACCAGTACCACACCATATTACCAGTACCACACCATATTACCCGTACCACACAATATTACCAGTACCACACCATATTACCAGTACCACACCATATTACCAGTACCACACCATATTACCGGTACCACACCATCGTATCGGTACTACGCCATAGTATACACCACCAAATACAGTCCTAAGAGAGATTTGTGTTATGGACCACATGTAGTTGCTCCCTGGCCACTAAAATGTCGCACCACAACGTCACTACAGTAATGGGGGTCAATATGGACGGCACATTCCGTGTCGCCACTAAATTGTAGCCATACACATTATACACTATAATGTAACCACAAATCGCCATTATCATGCAGCCACTTTTCTGTGTCGCCACAATTAGCCATGCACACGAGCCACTCTACCACGTTACCACAAATCGCCATTATCAGGTTGCCACTTTTCTGTGTCGCTACTAAATAGTAGCCATACACACGGGCCATAGCACGTAACCACAAATCGCCATTATCAGGCCGCAACTTTTCCGTGTTACCACATTTCCGTGTCGCCACTTTGTCACGTAACCACAAATCGCCGCATGTTATTATAGTCGATTCCACAGTGGTTGGTAGTGGTTTGTAAGCACCCAAACGGAAGAATGTTAGCCGTGTAAATTACTGAATTATTTAATGAATTTGGTTTGTAAGCACCCAAATGAAAGAATCTTAGCCACATAAATGACTGAATTATTTAATGAATTTGGTTTGTAAGCACCCAAACGAAAGAATGTTAGCCGTGTATATGACTGAAATATTTAATGAATTTGCTTTGTAAGCACCCAAACGAAAGAATGTTAGCCGTGTATTTGACTGAAATATTTAATGAATTTGCTTTGTAAGCAACCAAACGAAAGAATGTTAGCCGTGTATATGACTGAAATATTTAATGAATTTGCTTTGTAAGCACCCAAACGAAAGAATGTTAGCCGTGTATATGACTGAAATATTTAATGAATTTGCTTTGTAAGCAACCAAACGAAAGAATGTTAGCCGTGTAAATAACTGAATGAATTTGGTGATGTTGTGGTTTTTAGTTATTGTGTTGTAGTTGTAATTGGTTGTGAAACAGGGGTTATTGGTTGTGAAGTAGCAGTAGCAGTTTTTAGTAATTGTTATTGGTTTTGAAGTAGCAGTAGTAATAGTAGTTGTAGTAGTAGTAGCAGTAGTTGTAGTAGCAGTAGTAGTAGTTGTAGTGGCTGTAGTTGTAAATATGACCATCTCGGTTGTTGTACTTTCTGGGGTTGTTAAATAGTTTAAAAAAAATCTGAGACAATTTATATATTCCAAAATTTCGAGGGGTGAGGTTGTGAATTCATTTGACAACCACAACTCTGACTGCAGTTGTTGTTATTTGAAGGGTTGTAGTTGTTGGTGTTTGAATGGTTGTTGTTGTTGGTGTTGTAGTTTGAATGGTTGTAGTTGTTGATGTAGTTGTAGTGGTGGTGGTTGTGGTTGTGAATAATGTTGATGGTGATGTTGTAGTTGTAGTGGTGGTGGTTGTGGTGGTGATAGTGGTTGGCGATTACAGACCGATTACCATCACTCCTGTGTTGTCTAAGGTGTTTGAGAGGCTGGTGGCTGTACGTTTAAGTAACTTCATGGAACGTAATGGTGTATTCCCACCCTCACAGTTTGCATATCGAAGGGGCCTTGGCACGTGTGATGCACTTCTGTGTGTCTCTCATGTGCTGCAGAATGCTTTGGAGTTGGGTCGTGAGGCTAGACTGGTGCAACTTGACTTTTCTGCTGCATTTGATAAGGTAAACCATCTGGGTATCCTCTACAGACTTCGCTCTGTTGGTGTTGGCGGTTCAGTCCTGTCTGTCTTGTCGCAATTCCTCACTGCTCGATCCCAGTATGTTGTTGTGGATGGTGTGCGGAGTGAAAGAGTAGAATTAGTGTCTGGGGTGCCCCAAGGTAGTGTCTTGGGGCCGTTGTTGTTCCTACTGTATACCTCTGAACTCTTTAACATCTTGGAGAATGACCTGTATGGTTATGCAGATGACTCCACTCTCATTGCTGTTGTGCCGACCCCTGGTGCCAGGATTTCTGTAGCTCAGTCATTGGATCGTGACCTGGATAGGATTAGTGATTGGTGCAGGTTGTGGGGTATGAGGTTGAATGCTGGCAAGAATAGGACAATGGTCGTCTCTAGGTCTCACACGGTGTATCCTTTATCGCCACCCTTGATTCTTGATGGGAGTGTATTGGGGGAGTCTGAGAAATTGGTTATTCTGGGAGTTACATTTGATGCTAAGCTGACTTTTGAGAGGCATGTTTGGTCAATTTCAAGGTCTGTCTCCCAGAAGTTGGGTATAATGCGTAGAGCTTGGCGTGTGTTCGGAGATCACTCATTGTTACTGCGGTGTTACAACTCCTTTGTGTTGCCTCTGTTGGAATACTGTTCTCCAGTGTGGTGTTCAGCAGCTGATTGCCATCTCAAGTTGCTGGATAGGATTGTTTCCAATGCTAATTTTCTTACCGGAGGTTTACTTGATTGTAATCTGAGTCACTGTCGTTTTGTTGCATCATTGTGCATGCTGTTCAAGATCAGAAGTAATGTGCTGCATCCTCTTAACTCCTCTCTGCCACCTCTGTATGTTCCAGCTCGTGTCACTCGTGGTACATTGGACTCCCATATGTATGCTTACGTATTGCCGCGCTGTAGAACCTGTCAGTACAATCGATCGTTTGTCCCTAGGTGGGTGTCTCTGTGGAATGGCCTTGGTGAATCTGTCTTTGATGGTGTAGGACTGGCTGGCTTCAAGAGTAGGGCTAATATGTTTTTATTAAGCTAACTGCTCATCTTTTTTTTCTCTAAGCTGTCTTCTTTTCTTCAGGTTGAATTCATGGGGCTGGGGTCCTCGAATTGATAGAATGCTTGCATTCTCTCCCAGCTTTGTGTCTCTGGTCTATTTTAATAATAATAATAATAATACACATTTCACATTGGTGCTACGAATATGTTCCTACTTTTATTTGACATTCGTCATAGTTCTAAGTTGGGTATGTAATGCAACAATTGTGTTTATAATACTTTATGAAAAAATGGAAGTGATATATATACTCGATCCTTAATAAAAATAAATGTTAAAACTATCATGAGTGGCAATACCCAACACCTGGAACACGGTACATATTAAACTCCTGGGAGGTAATTAAGAGGGCAGGGGAGTATTTAAACTTCTGTCAAGTGCTCCCACTGTTGTTGGGCCCGCCAGCACAGGCATAAGGCCCAAGCAGAGGTACTTTCCCTTGCAACCAAAAAGCAAAAATGCTTCCACTGCTCATTTTTCATCTTGACTCTAACATCTTGACTTCATAAAGTGAAGAAATTAGAGTATACTGATAAGAAAGTGAAAATAAAGATTACAGGAAAAAAGGAATGATTGAGGAAGAGAGGGAGGCGGGGAAGCCAGACACGTGGTCACCAGTTGGCGTCTGGGTGTGGTGTAGGGTTGGACCAACCAGGATTAAAATATTGTCCTGGGGCAGACATGAGGCAAAGGTATGTCATGTCACCCTTCTGTCAGTCAGAGCTCAGAATTCGCGGCAACCCTGTACACAGGGACGGGTCCAGCACGACCCCACCGAAACCACATTTTAAGAGTGGTCAGACTATAGTATATATATTACCGTATATGAATTAATTAGTTAAGAGGTAATTATTATTGGAAAAGTATGTTATGATTTGTGTGTCAAGTTTATTTATAATTACCTGTTTAGTTTTGAAGTGAATTGTAATTGTTTGTGTATTATTATTTTAATGAGTATTAATTTAAATGCGAATGTGTCTTATATTCTGATTGACTTACGAGTTCTAAACAAGTGATGCTTATGTCGAAAGATCGAGTTTACAGTGACTAAGTGTTGAATAAGTTCCAGCTTAATTTGCATTACGTTACCATCCTTATAACCCATATTTTTCTAAAATTTAGGTCGAGAGAGAAAATAGAATGTGTTTGAAAGTACCATGGGGCATAGTGTTCCAATAACCTAGAAGGGATTTCTAAATACTATTTTTATAATAATTGTTGAATTTATTTAGTTATGTTTGAGGAGTTTATTTATTTTAGTATGAAAGAAGCTAACTTAGGAATTCATTTTGTTAAGTGTATTGGAGGGGAGAAAGTAGAGAATGGTTGGGAAAATAGAGGTTGTTGAAGACAGTTGTGAGAGGAAGTAACTGCCTGCGGGGAACACTGATTGGGGAAGAAGCCAGGAACGCCACTGTTACTGGCTCCTCCTCCATTCTAGGTTCGTCCGAAAATCGCTCTACAGTTGTTAAGTATAAATTATTGGAATTAATAGTTTGAACTTTAATACCTGTGTGTGTCATGATAACCGAGAAGTGTCTGCAATGTGTGTTGATATCAGAATGCTGCAATAGGTGAGAATATGATGTTATTTATTATTTAAAGGTGATTGTTACCGGCTCCTCTTCCATTCTAGGTCGCCATTGTCGGCGGACCGGTGAAAACATAATAATTGGTTCTGTGAGCTGTGTCAGTGTATTAGGAGTGTAGTATTGTCGAGTGGAGGGGTGTTCAGCAGTCATCGAAATATTTTCAGTAGTTTGTCATAAGGGGTTGTAAGGGAAATTAAGGGTTATTGTGATCAAAGGGAATGTTGTCTCGTATGACAAACGAATAGGTATCTTCAGGAATCCAGCTATATCTCTGACATCGTATACAGCGTTACGATGTGACATAGTTCTTGCTCTGATTTATGCTTGTGGAGATATAGTAGGTACTCTAATACCTATTCTGGGTGTTTGTTGTGGTAAAAATTGGGAGTTAAAGGGGGGAAGGTTTTGTGCAGTTGTGAATGGCCAGTTTTCTTTTCATATAATTCCTGTTATTAGCGTGATATCATAGATAGTCATTTTTGTAGTAGTAAATTAGGTCTAGTATAATATCAGGAGCTTTAAACATTTATAAATTTTATTTGAAGTAATTAATTAAGGTTCTTTGATCTGTTAATGATTAATTAATTGGGGGTTTAAAAATACATAGAGGGATCAAACATATTTAATTCGGTCAATATTATTAATTTTTTAATCAATCGTAAATAAATAAAGGTTTGTTAAAAATAATAGAGGCTATTCCTTAATCCATTTACAGTCTGCATGATATTCGGCTTCCTCTGCTGGCTTGGTAATGATCACGGGAACCGTATACATTGTTTTATGTGCTAATGACGGTGCTGTTCTGATCTGACAGGAAGTATCATAGCGTCGAGCTGCCTTTAATTTTTTAATTTTTAATTTTTGCATATATTTTTTTTACATTCATTTTTATTTCATCGGTAATTATATTATTGGTCAGGATTGTGCCGGTCGTTACATATGTGTTATACTATTATGAATAATGCAGTACTTGTTACTGGGCTTGCTATCACATTCACCTATTACTTTAATAGTTTCTCCATGCTTTGAAGTAGAGCGATTATTTTTATTAAAGTAACACTTACCTGGGCTGTGTCCATATTTTCTGCAGATCATACAATAAGGTTTCTTTTTCTTAGAGCTCTTATTTGTGAAGTTTGTAGTGTTTTGTGTCTGTGAAGTGCTTTTGTGCATGTCTGTGTCAGTGATAACGGCTAAAGGTAGGGCTCTAGGTGCGTGAAGAGGTTCTTTTTGACAAACTTTAGCTGCATATTTAACCAATGTGTCCTTTGCCTTATATTCTATTTTGGCAGCTTCAAGTCTGGATTATTCTGTTAAGAGCAAAACATACTGTATGTACTTGTACCAGTTCTGAAGTCTTGACTCTGGCAGAATCTGGCATCTTACTTGTTTGACTGTTGGAGTTGATGTTGAAGTTGATGTATTAGGTAACATGGCAGACGTAGGTGCTTTCTTAATGGTAGATTGATATTTCACAATTAAATACTTACTGTATTATATATATACATATTTATTTTTTCTAGGGAATATTAATAATGTGCCTTGTCTTATATGTTATTGTCTCTCTCACTCTATGGAGACAGTCTATAACCCTTGGGAGTCAGTGTTAAGTATCCTACCTACTAATCTACTTCTCTGTTTATATACACTCTCTACTGGAGTTGCCAGCAAAGCCTTGATACCAATTTGATGGGTCACTTAAGATCAAGGTCAGTTTAGGTCAACCAGACCCTTCTCTCTCTCCTGTTCTTATTCCTGGGATCCTTCCTATGGTATGTTAATGGTGTTTGAAGAGATGGCCTAGATTGGGGTAGAGAGAGAGTAGCTTCTGTGTATGTGTGTGTGACCCCAGCTGCATCAGGTAGCTAAGGGAAAGATGTAAACAGATTGGGCTTGAGGTATTTGACCTGTGGAAGGTCAGGTAGTTTGGTGACCCTTGTAATCTGATCTTAATGGCTTTAAGGTGTGTACATCGCTCAGTCTGCTACCCACCTGGTCTCCAGGTGTCATGTAGTTTATTGGGAGACCAGTTAACAATGTTTGGTAGGGTACATAGGAACAAAGATATGAACAATAAACACATAAATATTAACATAAAAATAGACATTGGCACACATTATACACAAATGAACATAGACAGGTACATCAATACATGAATATAAATACATTGGTACATAAAGAAATCATTTTAATATTAATGTGTTTAGCTAGGTGCATGGAAGTGTGTGTATATTATAAGCTAACCTATGCTAAAGATTCACACATTAACCCTTACACTGCCGCCGACAGCATATGCTGTACGCTACAGAACACTCCCCAGTGCCACCGACAGCATATGCTGTTTTCACTTATAATAATTGTTTAAAAGTGGGAATGGTTGGTTTAGGTACTTGGTGGTTACTGACAACTCACCATGGTTTGGCACCAAACACAAAACTCAGCCAGGACAGTTGTTGGAGTATAATATGAGACAATAGGTGGTAAACTTATATTCATTGGAGCCTACTACCCAGTATTCTGGGAGCTCGTTTTGGTTTATAACCGACCGGCGGCCGTGGTTTTTGTTATTTCGTCGTAATGCGTAAATAAATTATATGATTGGAACTTTTTATATTAGTATTTAATAATTTATTATTTATATGGTGTACAGTAGGCTATATTTAAATGTTTGAACAATTTGTGTTATTAAACTATTAGGCTCAGAGCACACACGGACGCTTTGTAGTGGACATACAAGGACCACACACACGTCCTTTGACTATTCACCACTGAAGAGGCCGAACTGTATTGTAATAAATCATTTGTCTACCATTGTGACTTTTCTTCACCTTCACGTTCCCACTACAGTGGTGTTACTGTGTGACAAGTGTGTGTTGATCCTTGTGTAACCATTACAAAGAACCTGTGTGTCTCGGGCCTTATTATTTACCCAGCCACCCAGAGACAGTTATAAGGACAAAATAATAATTACTGTATAGATTTGTACAGTAAAGCATTTATTGTAAATTGTACAACAATGAAACTTATTTTATTATTCGTGTTATGTAAGTAATGGATATTTGTACAAGGCTTCTATAATGGTTTATAGGGCCTAATAGGCTACGTATTTTTAGTTTTTGTCATAGTTCCTCACTAGCCTGTGGTACTTGATATTTTTTTTCATTCTTCCTCTAAGAATAACAATTGATAAGTCTTTAGTTATATTCCTAAATAGATGTAATATTTTACTGTTTCCATTAGGCTACTACAAATACTTCCCGTTTGCCATATATATACACCTCTTTATAACACAAATATATTTTCCTATGAGTGACATAAGCTCCTATGGGCCTTATGCTAGTCCTATTTATAATAATAATAGCTTTCTGTTTGCCAAGTTCATCTCAGCTTGCCAAGCAGATAATAAGTTTCTGCTGTTTGACAACTTACCAAAACATATGTTTGCTTGGAAATTCTACTTTCATTATCTTTTCTGATCTATCTCGCCTTTATTATTATTATTATTATTATTATTATTATTATTATTATGTGTGCAGTGGTTATCACTGCCATGCTTTCTGAGTTACAAGTATTTAGTGGGAACATAACTATTGGGCTATAGTCAGTATAGTATAAATTAGTCATTACTTAGTTTTAGTAGTTCAAGGACAAGAGTATTTATTCATATACACATATGAGCGAAAAGAAAATAGGCAAAATGTATGTATTGCTGATAACAAAATAATAATTATACTGTAAGCCATTTACGAGTGGCAACACTGCTGCATCTCTCTGCGGGCTGCGAGCAAGGGAGGCCAGTGTTGCCAGGTGCAGGGAACATTCTCTGTTTTATAAAATTTTGAAGTTCACAGGGAAATTATATAAAGATTGTTCAAGGGTATACAGGAAAATTTCTACCAGTCGAAAATAATTTAAAAAAGAATGTCAATGTTCATGAGCAATCAGGGAATAATTGAGGCAAAAAGGTAAATTCTAAAGTTGATGGTAGGGAAATTTCGTCAAGCCAACCTGAGCTGGCATCACTGTGGGAGAGGGAGAAGGTCGGAGGGAGTAGGCCTCTACAGCAGTTCGTCAATTCCCGCCCAAAATTTGAATTTCACCTGATGAAAATCTTATTCCCACAGAGTTATAGCAAATAAACTCTTGCATTCTAATACAGACACAACAGACTATTTTTTCATTATACTCAGGTAATAATTCCTTAATATTTTATAATCCGGTATATACCAGTTTGCAAATGCAAACAATACGGCAGCATAAGGGTTAATGAGGGGGGAGCCGTGTTGCTATGTTGTGGCTGTGAAATAACAGTCCTATTCTTTCCAAGACGAGATAATTCAGTTTACGTTGATAGACCTTTCTTATACAATATAAAAATATTACAGTACACGCCAGAAGGATAAGACATGGGATAATAAACGTTGGCAGCAAGATTTCTTGATCAAGATATGGAGGAATCAAATGATCTAATAAGGATGGTTATTAGGCAATGTAACGATTCTCTTGGATCGTAGGTCACATGAATCTGCTTCTTAATAGTAGCCTTGAACCATATCATGTGTAGTGTGATTAGGGCAGATCAGTGTTAATTGTGTATCAGCAGGGAAGTATAGATATAGATAGTGGAAATTAAAAAATTATGAAAGAGAGTATGATTAGTAACAGATTTGAATGTACATGTAGATAGTGCTTTTGGATTGTTTCTTTGACTCCAAGCAAGTGGAGACTTTGCATCATTCGGAGATTTAAATGCAAATAAATATGCAGGACAAACATATAAATGAAGATATGCATAATGGAACTTGAGGAGTTATGTGTCACTGATGACATCAACAAGAGAAGAATCATCACTAAGTACAATATTTATTGCCTGAGAATCGAACATTAAAGGATTACTTCCCATTTTCATTGGGAATGGTAGAACTGCATAGCCTGTGAAGGACATTTTACCTTTCATAAGAATATTAATGAGTATATGATCTTGTGTTAAAACACTACGCATGACTGTATAATAGTATTCCAAAGTAGGTGTATGAAAGATAGGAAGTAAGATGGCATTTCATCACTGATTTTTCCATTGCATCTCGTAGTTGTTGGAGTGGTAATAATAAGTTGACCTTACCTTACCTGCAGTAAATATATCTTTAATTATTGTTTGACATGCATCTCTAAGTTCTTCTACTTGCAATTCAGTTTCCTGCCAACTCACGGAAATTTATAGAAGCCTAAAAATGTGATGTGATTGTTCCATATATGTAGTTATTTGTTTCTGTTGGTTATTTTAAGCTTTATAAATTGTATTTAATTTCTGTGCAATGATTTGCACACTAATATATATACCTGTTTCACTACCTTGCCTTGATTTGCAACGGCTTCTCCCACAACATTTTATTTTTGGGATAATGCTTGTATGTCACCATCCATAGCAGTACCAAATAGCGCTCTTGAAATTTCACCTAAAAGTTAACTAAACCACGCTTTTGGAGGTGGTGATGGCTCTGAGCAATTGGAGTTTCGTGTAATAAGCGAGCAATATTACCTAAGTCGCTGAATTCTTTCATAGTGTGTCCAATTTTAAAGGACAATGCATAATAGAACGCATTTAAATCGATAAATCCATTCGTGTGATGCCTGTCAGACAAAACTAGTGTATCATTAATTAAGAATCTGTAACTCTAGCTCAATGGCAGAATTTTTTTTTTAAATAATTCATATATATCCTGTAAAGAGTAAGAAATAGTGACCATATCTGCCTTCACCAATATTTTATTTCAACAGTTGAACGAGAGCTCACGGATTCAAGACGTCATCTTTATTTTCGTTGTGTACTTCCTCGGAGCCTTTAGCTGCCGCAAGTATAGCCATGAAAACCGTTATATACGTTGATTTGGGCCACATCTGTAAGAAGAATTATAATCTTTTATTTGTTTGCCGATCGGAGTTTTTGTTTGTAATTGTTTATTTTATTACCTTTTATTTGTTTGCTGATCGGAGTTTTTGTTTGTAATTGTTTATTTTATTATTTTTTATTTGTTTGCCGATCGGAGTTTTTGTTTGTAATTGTTTATTTTGTTATCATCAGTAGTAGGAATAATATTACTAGGAAGAGGAAATTGTTGATGTTCCATAGATTTTGATTGATGTTGGGATTGCGCATTTTACCAATTTCTTTATTCTGTCTACATGAACAATATCATCCGCCTGAGTAAAATTATTCTTTATTACAATTTTATTGCCTACTAAAGATATGACTGTGTACGGTCCCGTGAACCGTGGCAGAAGTTTCGAAGTTCTGTCGGGTACCTGTAATATTATTTGATCACCTGGAGTGAACATTTGAGTTTTTCTTTGTTATGCTGGCGTTTACGCATTATATTCCTGCTAGCATGTAATTTGTTTTGTACATCATGATGAATTTGTTGAAATGCAACTCTCTGTCGTTCAGCGTAGTCGTCCATGTTGTAGCATGGCTTCTGTGTGGCAATTGTTATATCATATGGAATGTGTTTCTGTATGCCATATAGTATTTCATGAGGAGTTTTTCCTATTGTTTCTGTTTTTTGTAGCGTTTATAGACTGTCATATCGATCCAGTCTTCCCATGTGGAGGGAATTTTATTTGATTTTGTGCCACGAAGTACTTCTAGTATTTTACGGTTTTGCCGTTCTGTTAACCCATTAGATGCTGGGTGATAATTATATGTTAATACAAACGTTTGCCTAATATCGTAGAAATCAGAAATCTTTTGTAAGATACTGTTACGGAATTCCTTTTCCTTGTCGGAAATTATAATTTTGGGACATGAATATGTCTGGGCATATGAATTTGGTTATAAATATATGTGCACTTCTTCTGTGGTTTTTGTTTGTAGTGGTGCTGCCACTAGATATTTAGAAAAACGATCAATCACAGTTAATAAATAATTTGAGCCCTGATTCGAACTTGGTAAAGAAAGTAGATTTATTCCTACTACGTCCCATGGTTCGCTCCCTAATTGAGTAGGTCCAAATGTATGGCCAGTATTTGCATTGTATGTTTCGCACTGAGCGATATGTGTTTCAACATCTACCTTCATTTTATGCCAATAATATTTTGTATGGAGTGGCCAGACATCTATATCTCCCAGGATGTCTTGCTGCATTATGATATAAGGTTAATTAATACTGAAGGAATCCTTATTTGTGGTATTACTATTTGATTGGTTTGTACGTCACGTTTCCTAAGTTTTCTGTAAATGATATCATCATGAAGGGAGAAATTATTTAAGTGAATGGGTAATTCTGGTCCATCATATTCATCACCAGGGTTTAATGAATATCTTATTGCATTTATCATAGAATCCGTTTGCTAATGTTTCTGAACCGCATTAAGGCCAAAGTCCATGGGTGCCTTTGGAACTGAAAAGGCATCTGCTACATTAGGCTATTTAATCGTCCTGGAAGGTATTTAGTATCAATATGCGGTTGAAATTCCTGAATGCTTAGATACCATCTGGCTAATTTTCCCGTTAGGTTTTGAGATTTTAGGAAGCCAAGGATCGGTTGGTGATCCGTGAAAACTTGTAAAGGATATGCCTAATACGATTTCTCTGAAGGTGTGAAGTGCCCATACTAATGCAAAATTTTCCTGTTACAGAGTAACGAGTTTCCTGCGTATTTAATATTCTAGAAGCTTACGGAATTACCTAACACTGACCTTTAGCAATTTCTTGCATATGGACAGTGCCTAAGCCTAATGAAAAAGCATCAGTACAAATTATAAAAGGTAACGAAAAATCTGGGAACGCAGAAATTGGAGCTGACACTAATTTATCCTTTAGTAACTCAAAGCTCAGCTGTTGTTCTGGCATCCATACAAAATCTGCATCTTTCTTGAGGAGATTATTCAGGGGTTTTGCTATTTGGGAAAAGTTCCTTACAAAGATTCTATAACAAGAGCATAAACCCACGAATGACTTTATGTTAGTAGCATATCTTTGGAGTAGGGAATTCTCTTATTGCTTGCATTTTATCAGATTGTGTATAGAGACCATTGGCGTTTAACGTATGACCTAAAATTTGTATTTCCTGTTCTAGAAAACGACAATTAGACATTGTAAGTTTAAGGCCTACCTTATGTAACCTATGCATAACTGTCTTGATCGTTTCTAAATGTGAAGGCACATCTTTAGAAATAATAATTTAATCGTCTATATAAGCAATGACTTCATTATTAATATCACAAAAAAGAAAATTGATTATACGCTGAAATGTAGAGGAAGCGTTACATAATCTGAATGGCATACGTGTGTACTCTTAATGACCATGGGGAGTACTAAATGATGTAATGGGTTGACTGTTACCCTCTAACGCAACCTGCCAATAGCCACTAACCAAATCTAAAGTGGATAATATTATAGGTGTTGTTTTAACATTATTTTTCGAAACTGAAATTATTGGGCTGTTGAAAGGAGAGTGAGAATTCTTGATAATGCCTTCATCCAACATTTCATTTACCATTTTATTTACAACTTTCTGCCTACTATGAGGTAGTCTATACGCTCGAGTATAAATAGGTTGAGGGGATGTTAGTGTAATGGTATGCTTTATAATGTCGGTTTTTCCCAAGGATTCATCATGTAGGGCAATCGCATTTCGATATGTGGCTAGTATGTCAATGAGATTATCACGATAAAGTAAAAAATCGCCTCCATGGATAAAGTTTCTAAGTTGCTCCCTTACGTGACTGTCAATTTGATTCCCTTCATTAATGACTGATGCAATATTTCCTTGTGGAATTTGGTCTAATTTCCATCTGTACAGATCACATAGATTTGTTCCTTTCTTTACATGAATATTGGTAGATGTTTGATTAAAAATATAGATATTAGTAACATTATAACTGTTTACATTGGTAAAAGTACATCTTAATCCCAGATTATTTATTTTCACTGGTTATATTAAGGATAGAACACTCGTATGTGGCCGTACAGAAAACGGAAGCTTTACCTTCAATTTATGGACGAAATATGGAGTTACTATAGTATTAGATGCAGCAATTGCATTTATAATAATGGAGTCGTTCCCCTCATTTACATTATGTATAGGGTTAACATTACATGGACTTATATATTGGCCTGGACAATCCTTTATTGGAATACATTTATTCTCTAAATCTATTATTATTTTATGTTTAGGGTTAATTATTATGTTCTGTCTGATAACCCTAGTACCCCGTCTGTTGGGAGATAATAATTTCGTATTATATAGAATTAAATGGTTATATGGTTAGTTCCCTTGTCTAACCGTACAGGAAGGGTTATTTTCCCTAGTACCTGTAATGTATTGCCTGTTATGGCTGACAATTCACCGGCTCAATCTTGGTTTGTAAATGCCGCTGGGGACCTAAGTTGCACAATATGTTAAAGGAATTTCAGATAATAAGGACACTGCAGCACCTGTGTCTATCATTAAAGGGGAGTTACAATGTGATACCTGGACAGGGATTGATAGTACATTACCGGTAGATGCAACGACAGGGTTTACGGTTGTTATTACTTTCGGGACGTTTGATGCCAATCCGAATATTGTGGTGGTCTCGTTGCATACCTCGTGTTTTGATTGTGCAAGTCTTGTTTCATTCTGTTAAGGACCACACATTCATCTAAAGAATGTGAATTTGACTCGTGTAAATGACAGTATTTAGTATTACGTTTACCTTGATAATTTTCCTTAGTGTTATGTAAGTAATAACATTCACTGGTATTATGATTATTATCGTTACAGTGTTTACAATGTTTTCCCTGTGATTTCCATTGAGTAGGTGTGGCATCAAAATTGAAAATCTTCGTTCCCATGGATGGAGCAATATGCAATGCACGAAGTATGATATGAGATTCCTTTGAATCCAAAGCTAGAGAGACCCTGATAATGCAAGTGCTTTTGCTGTGTATTTATGTTGTCTGCCGTTGTTTTATTCATTCTCTGAACCCATGATAATGAACCATGTAGTTGACCATCCCCAAATACATCAATAAGTGACTGTCTGAATGTAGCATATGACGTTAAATGATCTGGCTGAACTATCTGTTGCAATATGCCCTCTTACGAATCTCATCTTATCTGTGTCCTGCTTTATATCAGCTTGGCAAAATGCTTCCTCCAAATGGTGCAAGAAGAGATGAATTCCATATCTAGGATCATCTCCCGTATATTGCTTAAAGTAATGAGGGGTTGGTAAGATTTCTACTGTTTGCATAGTAGAGGTAGTGGGGTCAGAAGAAGTTGTATGAAGAGCAGAAACATTAGGAGATTGTGGAGGAGTACCCATTGTTGGAGAAAATACAAGATGATATAGTAGACCAAATCGAGTCTTTGATGGAGATAAGGTTGGAGAAAAGGAAGAATGTATTTCGAATGTGTTGGCACCACAGACGAGACTTTGGGAAGCAGGGGAATCTAGCTCGGAGGCTAATGAATCATCATCGAGGATATTCGAAGTAAGTTGTGATTCCTTTGGATTAATGGGGGACAATATCTTTTCTTTGTTTCAATTTGGCAAATCTTTTCTTTCTTTCTGGGATTTTAATGAGGAACCTAATTCTTTTCTAACATGTTCGTAGGCAAGTGAAAAATAATGTAATGTAACATGTAATGTGTACAGTCACGAGCATAAGTTTCTTTACCCCCATGGCGAGATTGAGGTCGAAGTGGTGGTTGGAGAAGGGCCAGGCAATCTAACATTGGGAGTCAGTATCTCATGACGGCGTAAAATTTGTTGTATTCAAGTGAACACCTCTAGTGACATGAAGCATCATCCGAACATTATGAACTGGTCCATATTTGTTCTAGTCCATATCCAACCACGACTTCGACCTAACTCTCGCCAGAGGGGTAAAGAAATTTATGCTTGTGATTGTACCTACTTTTAGTTGACTGTAGTTGCAACGATGATGACGAAGAGATAAAGTCTAGGTGGGGTGTTGCTTGATGAGTCGACGATGTAGTGAAGAATTTACATAGCAGGGACGCCGATGTGGTGGTGATGAAGTGATGGTTGTTTGTCGCGAAGTAGATGAGGTCTCCATGTAGGTCGAATTGTAGTTATGTTGAAGCAAGGGACTCGTGTAGGTGAAGAATTCATGCTTTATCTCCCTCGTTAGAGGTCGTAAGATTATACCCACTAAAGAAATTACTTGAGAGAATTTACAAGGTAGAGTGTAGGGGAAAAAAATGAAATGCTGGACGCGCTACGTTAAATATAAACACTTGGAGGAGGAAGACACTATGAACAAAATCTAAGGAGGGTAGAATGTACGTGTGTATGGGGTACCTTATGGAGCGCTGGAGAACACGTGGAGTGTGGTGGAGTGTCCGTCGGCTGCTTGGAAAAGGTGTAATGGCGTTGGTAGCTTGGAGAAGGTGGGAACTAACTAGTACGAGTTGCTAATACCCTGGGGTCACCAATTATAACAGCCGAGATGACTTGTTACTACCGGAGGTGAACAGCAGACTCGAATACTAAGTACAGTTTATTATTAAGTACAGCACAGCAATAGTAAGTACAAATAGTAGTGTGGGCCAAGCACCGTAGTGAAGATCAACCTGCTTGCCTGGATACGTGTAGAGCTTGGTGTCGAAGTGTGTAGTAGCGTAGGGTACGTGTGCCTTGGTTCTTGATGGTGTAGTGCACGTGTGGCTTGGTTCTTGGTGGTGTGGAGTGTGCGTGGGGTCAGCAAGGAAAGGGGAGAGACACACGGTTGGTGCGGCTGCTAGTGGCTAAGTGGGAGAACGTTGGCTCCAGTGTGATGGGCTAGGCAGGGTCCATAGAATACAGGGTCGGCTCAGGAACTGACTAAAATTTGTCATTTCCGCGCATGACGTAGGTGGACGTGAGAGCGGTGGGTTCATCACAGATATGGCCATCAGTCCACTAATGACAGCCAAGGTATTCAGAGCTCAGGAGTCTCCCGTTTTCTGTTGTCCTGGTGCCCATTTTGGTGATGAGAAAATTGATTTCTATAATGCCTTCGCATTGTGCAGTGCATGGGTATAGAACGAATAGATATAAAGGAAATGACATTAATCATCACAAATTTCCCAGAGATGAGAAACAAAAAAGAGAGTGGATCAGATTTTGCAGAAAAACAGACTATTTTAACCCATTCATTAAATTATTTCATATGCAGTCGTCACTTTTAAGCATCTGCATATGAAAGGAACCTCAAATATGAGTTGCTTGGATTTCTAAGGAGAAATAATTTATTTTGATAATAAAATATTTTGATAAATATAGTGTTTAAAATTTTAGATTAAGAATTTTAAATAGAGCCATTACAAACAAAATGAAACAAAACTTGTTACTTAGGAGCGCAAGGATGTTGATGTAAATGTTAATGTAATGTTATGATAAACTAATAAAAGTAAATAGAGTTTGTGTTTAAAAAATTATTGAACTTTCAAAGACAGATCAATAATATATAATAATAATAATATAATAATAATATAATAATAATAATATAATAATAATATAATAATAATAATATAATAATAATAATAATATAATAATAATAATATAAAAATAATAATAATAATAATATAATAATAATAATATAAAAATAATAATAATAATATAATAATAATAATAATAATAATATAATAATATAATAATAATAATAATAATAATAATAATATAATAATAATAATATAATAATAATAATAATAATAATAATATAATAATAATAAAAAATAATATAATAGCAATAATAATAATATAATAACAATAATAATAAAATAATAACAATAATAATAATATAATAATAACAATAATAATAATATAATAATAATAATATAATAATAATAATATAATAATATTATTATTATTATTATTATTATTATTATTATTATTATTATTATGAAAAGAATAGGAGGATAAAACTTTTTTTTTTTAATCGAGTAGGCTACTTACTGCAACGTCTTGCTACTCAGTAAAACACTATTAAATATATTACAACTTGAATTTTTTTACTTTCTTTTTCCTGATAATAGTAGCCTATGTATAGTTTACCATGTAGTGTTCGTTTCGCATTTCTCTCGTTCTCTTTTTCACAAACACACACACACACACACACACCTCAGTGACGTCAGGGGAAGTTGGTGGGAGTAGTGGGCGGGTTAGACTAATCTGCGCGTGAGCTGACCCTGTATTCTATGGACCCTGGTGCTAGGCTTGGGCAGCGCTCGCGCGCAGGCACACAGGTGAAGGTGAGGACACGTGAGACAGAGAATGGGAAATGAAGGTGCTTGGGACACTACAACATATAGGCTACGAGCTTAAAATCACATAAGGATTCCACTGCCCCTCCATAACGAATATGTTTTACTGTCTATTTAACAGTTTATCTATCTATTCGCACCTACATATATCCATCTCTCTATCAGTCTCTTTGTGTTTTTTCACATCTATCTCTCTGTCTCTCAGCTCACACATCTATCTGCCCATTATCTATCTATTTTTCAATTTGTTTGTGTATCTACCGATAATCTATCTATCAATCTTTTATGTGTGGTTATTTGTATGTCCGTCTGTGTGTGTGTCTAGTTCTCTGTGTCTCTGGCTCTCTCCCTCATTCTCTCTGACCTTTCCCTTGGTATAGACTTTGAAGCTGGACACCAAGTTATGAAAATAATGAAATTTCACCAAAAAACACACAAATAGTCACCACAGATCAAGACAATGTACAAAGATACACACACCACACAACATACACTATGCAATTTTTAAGGACGAGACACTCGAACAACACGCACTGTATGTGGAATCCCTTTGACTACTAGTACACAAGTATACCATGTCAAAAGAAAACAGGTGTGTTGTTGGAGATGAGTACGAGACTGTAGTCCTGGTTGAACTGAGGCAAATACCCATCATGGACCACGGGTCATCCCGATACCCTATGTCACAGAATAACTCACGACCACGGTGGGAGGTCGTGGAGCAAAACGGTTTGACCATGTATTCCTTGGCCATGGAGTTACCTATAGGCCAATATATATTAAAATTTCTCACGATTGTGTTGTAACGCACATTGTAAAGAACATTGATGGCTCCTTATTCTTTACGTTAAATTTTTTTTTCAATCTTTGGATGTACTTTGTATGTAAGTATGTAATACACGAGTAGTAATGTGTTTCATATGCATTTATTGTGTTTAATGGTGTAGTGGCGCCATATGCACCACTCCGTATTCCTCTATATATATTCCATGTGCTGGTACGCCGCTCGCTGCTCCTTTGTACTCTCCCCATCTCAGACAAGCCACAGTCTGGCGGTTTTTGTTAATCCCGTCCCCTGGCTCAGCTTAACATACTCTTGGGAACCCAGCCGCCAGCCTCCCGCTTCCTCCAGGTATGAACCAAGGTGGGTGCAGCAGGTCAGGTGACGGCGTGATCATGTGAGTGATGCTACATACGGGAACCTGAAGCAAGGAGATAAAAGAGCGGAGCGGCGCTTGTATAGCAGACTACCCAGTGAGCTACAGAGGTGGAAGGACCAGCCCTATTCCTGCCGTCGTCTCAGACCTGCAAGTCCACGAGTTCCCACTCCGATCACACGTTGTACCCCTGCTTTACACTACTACACAAGCGATACTGCAACTACCGACGCTCCACGACGCTACATCGGCAGACTGGCCTTCCCCATATCATATGTACTGCACTCTTGTATATTACAAATGAACTGTACCGTATATTCTACAGTCTGTTCACCCGGGTAGATGCATAAGGAGCTTCTTTACTGTCTCAATGGAAACTCCCTTCATGACGTCATTACCCCGCGCTGGATGCGTCGTTATTGGCTGCAACTCCTAGCTGCTGATTGGCTGGCTTGGGTATTGAGACAACCAATATGCCCCCCAGGCAGCCTGTCTAGTCACCGACAATTCGCTGACCATCAGTGACAGACCCGTAATTTGTGAGGATGCTAGGAGGGCTATATTCCCCCATTATGTCTGCATACAGTTTGTCCAGCGAGATTTTTAAATACTCTCATAAATTCACGATTATTTTATTATGGCTAATAATTGTTCTATAGACATGCTCTTTTCCGTTTTATTTCAGAAGAAAGATAAGCTTTGAGTCTGATACTGCCAGATATAAAGTTTGTGATTACACCAGCTTTGAAATGTTTATGAACACAGCCAGTGTATGGCGGGTGTCGGTTTGGTGCGTGCAAGATAGAGATATACCAGGATGTAGTATTTGAAGAAAAAAATAGTTCTCCGAACGGTTAAATTTGATAAAGCTATTTGATACTGGATAAAGCATAAAAGTATGCGTTTATACAATGAAAAATTAGGCTTCTTTCTCGCTTTTAAGGTCAGCACTACATCTTCGCACGTGATCAGCTTATTGTCACCCAGTTGCTGCCAATAAGTTCTAGGCGTAACGCGGAGTAGACATTTTGCTCCTTGTTTTGGACAGTGTGAAAGGATATCTTTCCGATAATGTCTTTTATTTACTCCAATGTGGAATATGCATACATGATCTTCATTTATGGGCTGTATAATATGACTGATACAGTAGATGAGTAGGCTACAATAAAAGATAAAAATAGAAACTTAAAGTGGTAGCACGGAGGTATTACATTTTATTATATAAGAGGAGGTGCAGTATGGAGGTATACTGTATAGGCCTATATATTGTATATATTTTTTTTCTTGCCCCCACCCACACCATAAAATCTGTTAAAATTACTGGCCTGAATGACTACCTCCAGCCTTGTCGACCGCGTCAGGATTGGTCACCATCAGCTGGTCGGTAACCTGTAGCCAATGGTCGACCAGCTGGAGGTTGATTTTGGTCATTGGAGAATTGTCAGTGACTAGAGTAGCTGACATGTGGGCAACTGATCTCACGGTGCATGTAGAGTGGTGAGAGCTACTGAGATGCTATGATTAAATTAGACAAAATAACAAAATGCACCGTGGGTGACCTGTTCTCTCGTTAGGGTGGTCGAACAACAGTAGTTAATGTTCACAGGTGGTCAGCGACTTGTTGTCAGGGCTGTGATACTGGGACTTTGTAGATTTTCTGGTATATCATGAGGCTATAAATTATATATACATAATAGACACGCAATTTGTACAGTAATAGAAAATGAGTATGTGGAACTGGACTTCCAGTGGTAAGGGGTTCATAAGGGAACTGTGAAAAATATAAATGTTTAGGGCTCATTTGGTTGTGCGTTAGATTCCTCATTATTAACGTGGCGATTATTTTTAAACGTAAAGAATCAGTATATTTTTTAATCAGCATATATTTTCCCTAAACAGTATAATTATGTTACCACCAAGAAACTTTTAATTTGCTACCCTCTTTTTATGACATACTTTTACACAATCTTTAAACTGCATGGGGATTGTCCTACAAAATCTAGTAATAAATACTTTGGATGCATAGCTAGTGGCTCCTGTTTGCCAATTACTTTAGCATATTTTATTATGAAAATAGCAAGTTGCGAAATGACATCCAGTCTGGAAATTGCTATGTAAATCAACACATAACTTGTAGAAAACTGGAGAATTCGTCCATATCGCAAGACAATTTGCAATGCAGTCAGGTATGTCAGTACCTCAGGTTATAAGTAAAGTAGGTAGTATAAAACCTTCTGTCTCCAGCTGCAACTTTTTATAAGTGTTTGCATAACTCGCTGACACTAGACAATTTTACTTGCCCGAGTGAGATTCCTGACGTCCACAGGTTAGGATGAATTAGAGTGGTAATTCTTTTTCGGTACATTGGAGTGCCTTGATTACTCCAAAGTATGCCAGGAAATAGGACTAGAAGAGCAAAAATATTAGTGTTCTGTTGCTTGGAATAGTTTGGAGGATTCAGTTGCACCAAATTTACCAACCCCCAAACTCCCCCTTAATATCCTTTAAATGATGGCGTACACTCGTGATACGTAATCCCTGACCAGAGACGAACGACAGACACCACACATATCCTACATTCGAACTCAGCCTCTATATGTGTACTGGGTGGGGACATAAGCAATACCAGGCGATTAGAAGCTTTCTGCTCCTCACACTCTGGTCAGAAATTATGTATCATTAGTGTACATCTAGGTCCTATGAAAACATAGTTGGACTGATGCCAGAGGATTTGTCGCTGAAAAAGCGCGTGAAGTTTAAAGGTTCCTCCTATTTGGTTTTACATGTCAAATATAAAAACCCTGGGAGTGAGGATTAAAGATCCTACTAGGGGAATTTTTGTAATTTATTTTCTTCTTCTTTATGTTCGATGGTGAACACTGGGTTGTCGTAGTGGTGGGACTTAGTGGTGGTGGTGCCCTGGGAGTTGGTAGGGGCTCCAAAGTACTCCGTGATCTCCTCCAGTGTTTTACCCTTCGTCTCTGGCACCATCAGGATGCAGAAGATGCAGTTAACTGCGCAAAAGCCAGCAAACATCCAGTACACACCGAAGGGTCCCATGACATCCTGGGTGTGGGTTAGTTAGTTAGTTGGATAGTTAGTTAAGGAAATTAATTAGTCACGGTAGATAATTAAATCAGTAGTAATGACGGATGGCATCTTGTGTGTTAATTAGCTAGTTAAGTTGATAATAATTGCAAGGATTGATGGCATCCTCGGTGTTAGTTCGTTGATTCATTTGTTATTATTGTGAGAAAATAGGATGGAATTCATCTTGAGTAGGATTTAGTTTAAGAACTAGTGTTGGCTTAAGTGTGGGCTAATCAGATTAGATAGGTAGTTAACTGATAGGTTTTTAATTAGTTAGAGATTTAGGCAGTTAATTTACTAAGGTCGTTATTTACTTTTTTCTCTAGATAGTTTATTTAGAAGCAAGGTCGTATATTAGGAAAATGTGATAAATAGACTAATTGAGGAAGAAAGACCGCCTGCAAGACCCAGTATATATGATATGACGAGGGAGAAAGTAATATAGAGGTAGGATAGCCAGCACGAAGGAAATAGAAGGAAAGGAGTGAGAGTTGAAGAATTTAAAAGGGAGTGGCTGGGGCCGATGGATACGACAATACCCTTAAAGTATTGCCCATATCACTGCAGGCAATATCCTTTCACCTGGGCTGTGTTGAATACATTTCACATTTGATTTATTTGATTTCGAGTCTCAATCTGTCACTGCACATGTATATACAGGCATTTTGAAAAAAATATAGTAAAGCAAGAACGCATACACTGGTTTAGTTTGAATTGAGTACTCACTCTGGCAGCAGTGATACCAGGTCTCTGTAGTTGCAGGTAATGAAACAAATAATCTGTTAAATTATATTTAAGTACTAGCTTGGCATTGTACAAATAGTAAATCACTTGCTCAGTTGTTGTTGTAGTTCCCCAGACTGTCTGGCCGAGCAGTCCCGAGTCTGGTTGAACGAAGCCGCGCAGATGCTCGGACCCCCAAATGGGAGTCAGGGTGATAGTGAGATCTGTTTCTTCGAAGGCATCAGACGAGGGGACTTGCTCAGTAATACTAGCAAGTAATTTACCAGGTAAAATCGTGGTATGTAGCCTAATTTGAATATAGAAATTGACTAAAATCCTACAGCAAACGTCAGCCAGGTACGTCTCGTAAATGGCAAAACTGTGCAGCCTTTGTATTGTAAATTTCGGTAGTCCAATCAATCTCGGTCGGCAATTTCGGTGTAATGGAAATTTGGCTACCATTTTTTCAACATTTTATGCATATTAGTCAATGACATCGTTTCGTGACCTGCCCAAACATTCATTCGCTCGTTATGCATCAACTGGAATTTCAGTTCCAAGAAATGTGTTGTTTGAACACAAAATAAAATTATTCATGACCGGTTCGATGACTGTATGTATTTGGCTTTACTAATTTTTATAAACCATCTTATTGCAGTAAGTCTCACTTCGGAATATAGTTTAATTAACTATCTATGGGAATATTAAAGAGGTAAATAGACTTCAATTGCTTATATTTACTACAAGCATTTTATATCGAAAGCACTGGGTTCTTGTCGATACCCGTGTACCCGACGAATTAATTCATCTAGCGAATCTCGCAACCTTTTGGTAGTTTGTTGACAGAGGAATTCTAAAGATTCGTTAAATTTTTTTGATGTATTTATTTGATCCATCTCTACTATACTATATAGTGTTAATTAAGATAGCAGGTCTTTGTGGTCAAACTGGAACGCTATTGTATATTGTTGTTCCAATCAATGGAAGAGGAAATACGCCACTTGTCTTCCAAAGTAGTCTGTTTCCTTCCAGAGTTAGGTGGAACCAGAGGTCCTCCAATTTGACTACCAAAACCTATCGTAAAAATGTAGGAAATGTACACGAACGGCAGTAAAATAAACAAGAAAACGGGAAATGTACAGTAGGAGGTGACACATGTTCCGGTTTGTCTCTTATTATTATTCAACATAAAAATTATCAGCGTTACATGATATCTACAAATATAAATAATAATGAGATGGAGCAGATGCATTTCCTCCCGGTAGAAGAATAACAATTATTATAAACAATATATATACACTCGACCCTCGATTTAATGGACAAAAAGGGGGTTAAGCTTGTCCGTTAATGGAGAATGACCGTTACTGGAAAATCGAGGTGATCTCGGGAGAAAATCGAGGTGATCTCGAGAGAAAATTGAAGTGATCTAGGAGGAAAATTGAGGTGATCTAATGGATAAATTGGAATTAATACTGTACTGTACATAAAAAATACAGTACAATAATTATAAATTAATGTTAGAAGTAAGGACAATGTTCATTGAGAGGTTGTTCACTCTAAAGGGGTTAGGCTTAAGTGTGAGGGTAGGGGGTGGGGGTGGCTAACAGCAGACGTATTATTGTTTAGTTTTCATCAATACTCCTTGATTTTTACTTGCACAGACACACGCATTTTCTGAGTTTACTGTACATACAAAATACAGTACAGTAATTCTAAACTCATGTTAGAGGTAGGGACAATGTCCATTGAAAGGTGTTCACTCTAAAGGGGTTAGGCTTAAGTGTGAGGGTTGGGGGGGGGGGGGTAACAGCATACGTACGGTAATATTGTTCAGTTATCACCAATAGTCCTTGAGTTCTTACTCGTACTCTGCACACGCATTTTCTGAGTTTGTATTAAATAATTTTAAGAGACACACACACACACACACACACGCACAGAGAGAGAGAGAGACTCACACACACACTCACACACAGACAAAGGGAGACACACACGCACACACAGACAGAATAATAATAAATTATTATTATTCTGTCTGTGGTGTGTGTATGTATATCGCTCTCACTATGTGTGTATCTGTGTGTTTCTCTCTTTTTTCTATGCTTATACTTATATTTTTAATTTTTGTATTTTTGTATAACTGATCGCTATAAATAAATGTTTCAAATGTTTCAAATGTACCCCCCAATGGGAACCGCCTTGACGTGGTGGGGGGGGGGGGGGCTTGTGTGTCTCTGAGACCTGGCGAGCTAGACTAGAGGGGGCTCCGGCCCCTGCTCTGCCACGATTTCGGGGAGAGAGGGCTTCCCATGCTAGTAAGGTCGCCAGTGAGAGACCAGACTGAATGGTTCCCATGCATTAGGTAGCCAGTACGAGCCAACAGCGCTGCCCTCCGGAGGGACTGCCCTCTAGGGGCCGCCCTATGTTGGATGGTTGGGTGTCTGGGCTGGGAGATGTTGGGGAAGGGGGTCTCAGCACCGTCTTGGGCAAACTTTCGAGCCATTGGGGCTGTTTTTTAAAACAAGTGGCCCCGTGGGGGAAGAGGTACCCCGCCAGCGTCGACCAGCGCTCGGTCTCCTCATCTGACTGGTAGGTAGTAGCTCTTGGCTCCTGGGGCCGACAACATTAAATCAATGATATATGGATAATGAAATGCCCCAATCGGTTCCTCGAGCGGTGGTCGACCAGGCCCTCGAGACATCACTCTCTGGTCGTGGTGGTATGCAGAAAGCTGCAGGTCGGGTATTGTGTCGACGAATCCTGTTAGCGATTTTGACACGTTAATTTTAACGGATGTGCTTGCATCCCTTTCCTATGGTGCTATCCACTCCATTTTTAAGTGTTTTGGAGTAGTTCTTCGTATCCAAATCACATATGACAGTGATTGTAGGTCTAATCGGTGCTATATTACTTTCAATACAAATGCTGCTGCCAAAGCAGCATTTGAGGCAAAAGATTCACTGACTGTGGGGGATACTCACAGTAACGTCCACCAATGTAGTTGACAGTGAAAATGACTACTGCCCTAACATCTTTGATGACTCTGTAGAGCATGTCCCAAAGGAACGTCGGGTTCCTACACCCTTTTGGTTTGTGGCTTACTACAGGGAGGGACTTGGTAATCTTATCCATGTTTCCCGGTATCTGGAGAAAGAAATTGGATTATTACCAACGGGCCACATAAAGAAATATGGTAAGAGCGTTTTAATCAGAGCCAAAGATCTTACACAGGCCATAATGCTCCTCAATCTCCCCTGTCCTTCTGATAGCAGGTCTGAATCTATTAAACCACAATGAGCATTTAATTATAGCAAAGGGCGTATATATAATGAGGACCTGTATGAATTCTCAGAAGAGGACATTCTCACTATGTGCCCAGACAGTGTCCAACGAGTACCAAAGATGAAAGGCAGTAAAAATATGTCCATCCTCAATTTCTATGGCTCGCATATCCCAGATCGCATTAACATTAACCCCACCTCTTTTGAGGTGAAGCCTTTTGTTGAGCGTCCCCTACAGTGTTTCTGTTGTTATGAGTTTGGTCATGCGAGAAGGAACTGCAACAACCGTTCCCGGTGTGGTAATTGTTCTGCTCTTGACTTACATCTTACTTCTGAGTGTCGGTCAGAGAGTTACTGCTTTTACTGCAGAGATGCTCACCCCTTGCGTTCTCGCCAATGTAAGATGTACCTTCTTGAGCAGGATATCCTCCACTTGGCTAATACCCAATTCATTAGCATTGGTTGTGCCAGACGGCAACACAACTTCAAGCGACAGAAGGATGGTAGTGTGAAGACACACGCCTCCTCCCTTCGCCCTAAATCGGTTGCAGCACCCTCTCATGAGGCAGCTACTTTTTGCTCTAGTGAGAGCATTTCTAAGGTTACACTACATAATAGCTTCTCTGTCTTGGAAACTGTATCAGAAACTCATTATGGTGACCCTTCAACTGATGGCAATTCTCAAACTTTAGCTAAAGGTGTCCATGTGGTAGAGGTTCACGTTGCCACACGCTCTCCAAAAAGGAAACTTAAGTCACCTAAACTGCCACAGAGATGCCTTCGTGGTTCCTCTGAGGCACTTGACTCCATAGATGTTCCTCCTTGCAAGGCAACCATCTCTGAGGACTCATCCATAGTTTCCTCTCAATTTCACCAGAAGCGTTCTCGTGGTTTTGATGAATCTCTTGATTCAACAGAAGTTCCTCCTCGCAAGCTTCCTTCGGAATCATCAGAGGGGCGTGAAGTCAATGTGGATGCCACGGATGTTGTGACTTCAAAAGATTCAGTTTCTCTTCCGCTTGAGCAGCGGAGTGATTCTACCACCTGTATTATGGATGTTGATGTATCTGCCTGTGTCAGTGATACCACTGATGGACAATACTAATGTAATTGTTTCAAAGAATATCCCAGCTCATATACCTTCATCTTCTTCTAACATATCAAATGCTTCAGGGACTCGTCTACAGGTCCCAATTACTGCCCCAAGTACTACTCCTTGGGTTCGCTCTTCTTCTAGTGGCCCAGGATTAGACAAATCTTATCGTTTGAGTAAACCCTCAGATCGAGGTGGTAGTGGGAAGTACATCCGTGAGGCTTCCCAAAAATCAGTACTAAAGTAACACTGTTCAAGGTCCTTCAGTGGAATTGCCGTGGCTTGCGTGCTTCTTGGGAGGAACTGCGCATTCTTCTCTCTAGCTTCTCTCCTGCATGTGTTTCTCTCCAAGAGACAATGCTTGGGGACTACATTCCTCCAGCATACTTTGCATTTTATTCCAATTCATTTGAAGGGCAGGGTCACCATGGTGGCTCTGCCATCCTAGTTCGCCGAGATATTCCATGCACGGGCCTGGAGCTTGACACTCCGCTCCAGGCTGTTGCAGTTAAGGTTTTTATGGACTGCCCGTACACTGTGTGCAGTCTATACCTTCCTCCCAGTGTTACAGTTGAGAGGGGTGATCTCAACCATCTTCTACTGGACCTTCCTTCTCCCATTATTGTATTGGGGGATTTTAATGGTCGTCATCCTCTGTGGGGTTCAGTCAACCCCAGGGGTGTTTTATTGGCTTCTTTTATTGAGGATGAGGGATTAGGGGTTTTAAATACGGGAGATGTGATACATTTTAATAGTCCAACTGAGACTTTTACCACCATTGACATTTAACTTTGCTCACCCAGTGCTATGTTGGATTTTACTTGGAGAGTGTTGCCTGATTTATATGGCAGTGACCCTATACTTTTAGAAGGTAACAGGTACGAACCACAGTCTCGTCTTCCTAGGTGGAAATTAGAGAAGGTTGACTGGCAGTTTTTTAAGAGAGCTAACTTCTTCGGTCTCTTCTGTAGCCGATTTTGGTAGCTCTGACGAGGCTGTAACATATTTCACTGATATGCTCCACTCTGCGGCTCTCAAATCTATCCCAAAAACTTCTGGCTAATTTCCCAAACGTCCTGTCCCTTGGTGGTCACCAGTCTCCACTACTGCTGTGCGGGAGAAGCTCGCTGCTTTCTCTCGCCTTCGTCACAATCGTGGGGACCCAACTCTTTTAGAGGACTTTTGAAGGGCAACGGCATGGGCTAGACGAGTTTTAAAAGAGGCATGACGTGCATCTTGGAAGGCCTATGTGTCTTCAATTAATACTAAAACTCCACTCACCCAAGGGAACGAGAATGAAAGTTATAACCACTTGGGTGAGGAGGCGATCTCATTTATTTTAGCATTATATAACAGAATCTGGCTGGAGGGTGTCTCCCCTTCTGGGTGGAGGGTTGCTACCATCCTTCCTTTCCTCAAGCCGGGCAAGGACTCTGGTGTTGCCCTCAATTACCGACCAATTGCCTTGACCTCCTGTCTCTGTAAACTATTTGAGAAGATGGTGAATGTCAGACTGGTATACTTCTTGGAACGGGGTGATTTTCTGTCTCCGTCCCAGTCTGGCTTTCGTAAATACCGTTCCACTACAAATGCTCTGGTCAGGATGGAAGCTGCTGCTTGTGAGGCCTTTGCACGACATCAACACCTTGTCTGTGTATTCTTTGATTTAGAGCAGTGGTTCTTAACCTTTTTCAATATATGCACCCCTTTCAAATCAACAGTCAGTTCTCGCACCCTTCTATTGCTGAAATAAAAAAAATAAAAAAATGCTAAAACTGAAATACGTTGTTTTAATAAGTACATTTGTAGCCATCACAATACATTCCATGAAAGTATTGTAATGGCTACACCGCTACAGTAATGATTTATGTTATATAAACCGACCATTTAAATACATGTGAAGAAAGCAAAATCAGAAATGATTCACAACCAATCCTCCACCCTACTGTATATGTATCAATAAGAAAAAGTTATTAAAACAGGGAAACCATAAATCACTCAAACAGAGGTCTGCGTGTTAATGGTGCGGGAGGGTGGTGACGATAACCTCCCTCCCTCTGTGTCACCTATACGTGTCCTCCCTCCCTCATCCCTCCGAATCACATACATATTTACTCGAGTCTGTTGCAACGTTGGCACTTCATTAGGAAATTAGGTGTAGGTTTTTCTCTAGCTCAAAACACTGCTGTAGCAAAAAGATTATTTTTTTTTGCGGAAAAAAATAACATGCGTATATAAAAATATAATTTGCTTTAATTATGCCTATCCTCGCACCCCCAAGGAACCGGCCTCACACCACCTAGGGGTGCGAGCACCCCTGGTTAAGAACCACTGATTTAGAGAAAGCTTATGACACTACATGGCAATATGGCATCTTGCAGCAACTCCATGTATATGGCCTGCGGGGTCGCCTTCCACGCTTTCTTAAGGGGTTTCTCAGTGGTCGCAGTTTTTCTGTGAGTGTTGGTACAACCCACTCAGCATCTGTTGCACAGGAGGAGGGCGTCCCCCCGGGAAGCGTCCTCAGTGTCACATTGTTTGCAGTAGCAATTAATGCCATTGCCTCATCCCTTCCGGACGGTATAGCCAACTCGATGTACGTTGACGACCTAGCAGTCTGGTTTGCTGCTTCCAATATGTCAGTGGCGGAGCGACGAATGCAGCTTGCCCTTGACAGGGTGTCACGTTGGACTGGTTCTCATGGGTTTCGATTTTCTCCTTCCAAGACTATGCACTTCTGCTGCATCCGAAGTGTCCACCCCGATCCGGACTTATTCATGTATGGTCATCGGATACTTTGTGTTGAGGAGACTCGCTTTTTGGGTCTCCTTTTTGACAAACGTTTGACTTGGGTTCCCCACTTACGTACACTTAAGGTCTCTTGCCTCAAGGCTCTTAACCTATTGAGGGTCCTGGGCCATACGTCCCATGGGGCTGATCGGGCCACACTCCTCCGCCTATACCATGTTCTTATTAGGTCAAAACTCGACTATGGGTGCGAGGTGTACTCTTCTGCCACCGATGCCCGTCTCAGAGTTTTAGACCCTGTTCATCATGCTGCAGTACATCTGGCGACCGGAGCCTACAGGTCGTCCCCAATCCCCAATCTCCTGGTGGACGCTAATGAGCCACCTCTTGATCTCCGTCGCCAGTCCTTGATGGTTCGTTGTTGGCATCGATTACATCGACTTCCTGACTCCCTTCCCTGCTTGGCGGTGTCATCTGATATCATGTCTCAGTACTACCTTTTACATTCTCGTACACCATGGCCCTTTGGCTTCCGGGTCAGGAAGGCTATGGAGGAGATGGGCATTGATGACTTCCAGATTTGTCCTGTGAGGGTCCCCAGGGTGGCTACATGGCTTCTTCCAGAAGTTTTCCCCTGCACCTGCTTTACAGACAAGAAGGAATCTCTTCCCCCTCCAGTGGCTCGTTCCCTCTTTTTAGAACATGCCTTCACTCACAGGGAGTCTCTCCCTGTGTACACTGATAGGTCAAAGTCTGATGCTGGAGTTGGCTTTGGAGTTGTCTTTCATGACTTTTGCCGTGGCGGCAGGCTCCCTTCTGTCATGTCCATTTTTACTGCTGAGCTCTCGGCCATTTTATATGCCCTCAAAGTGATTTTTACTCTCCCTCAGCCTTTGTGTTCTATTTTTAGCGATTCCTGTAGTGCCTTGCAGGCCTTGTGCAATCTTAACTCTTCCCATCTCCTGGTGTTGGCCATTCTTGAGTGGCTTGTCCTCCTGGTTCGTCGTGGCCGCAAAGTCACTTTTTGTTGGGTCCCGGCCCATGTGGGTGTTAATGGGAATGAGCGGGCTGACGCCCTGGCTAAGACTGCAGTCTCCAATTCTCGGCCTCCTGCCAGGCGTCATCCTGTTCCTGCAGTGGACCTTCGACCCTACATAGATGCTACCATTCGTTCCTGCTGGCAGGACAAATGGGACGTCATCGGGGCTAACAAGCTCCGCGACATCCGCCAGTGCCTTGGTTTATGGAGCTACAGTGGCTTGTCCCGCCGGTGGGAGACGGCTCTTGTCCGTCTCCGCATTGGCCACACATTATTGACTCATTGCTTTTTAATGGAGAGGGCCCACCCTCCCTACTGTGATGATTGTCTGGTCCCTTTGACAGTACGGCATCTTATTGTCGAGTGTCCCAGCCTTGGGGACCTTCGTCATGGCACCTCTCCGAGTACCGGGAGTGTGACGGTTCTTACAGTCTCTCCCAGGTGCTCGGGGAGGAGGCTTGTTGTGTTTGAGGGAACACCCACTCCTATGTGGCTGGAGGCTGGCCTTCTCCACAAAATATGATATTTATGGTTTTTAGATTTTTTTTTTTTTTTTTTTTTTATGTCGACAGGCTCTTTTAGTAATAATGTGCTTTTTAGTTTGTGTGTCATTTAATCATGGTGCCTATCCCTTTCGAGTGTTCATGTTTTATTAATTATGTAGATGACAATTTTACGTTGGGCGGTATATGACCTTAGCTGTTGTGCCGCCAGATGCTTAGTTGCATAAAAAATCAATCAATCATACAATCTCTCTTTCTGTATGTGTATCTCTCTCTCTCTGTGCGTGTCTGTGTGTGTGTGTCTCTCTCTCTCTCTCTCTCTCTCTCTCTCTCTCTCTCTCTCTCTCTCTCTCTCTCTCTCTCTCTCTCTCTCAAAAATATTTAATAAACTCAGAAAATGTGTATGCAGTGTATGAGTAACAACTCAAGGACTATTGGTGAAAACTGAACAATATTACCATACGTATGCTGTTAACCCCCCCCCCCCCTACCCTCACACTTAAGCCTAACCCCTTTAGAGTGAACAACCTCTCAATGGACATTGTCCTTATTTCTATTATTATTATTATTATTATTATAAAAAAAACTACTACTACTATTGATGATAACAACAATAATTGAACAACACACTGCCACCTAGTACGGAAAAAATTGTCAATTACCGGACTTTCTGTCCATTATGTAACGATTGTCTGATAGCAAAAAGTGTCCGTATATCCGAAATCATTTAAATGGGGGTCCGTTAAATCGAGGGTCGAGTGTACTTCTCAATCTATACGAGGAGGTTTGTAGTGATTATGGACAAATAAAGACACATTAAGAATTAAACTATTACCTCATTGGCATAATTGCTGCACAGTCGCTCAAAAACGTGATGACAAAAATGGCAGATTTTTCTCTTATTAGCTGTTAAAATTGTTTTCTCATAAAAATACGATATATATCTTTTCTTAATGAGCAGTGATAGAAATAACAAAAATATGCCTTGACTTTCTTGAACTATTGTAATGTGACTGTATGATAATTTACGGTACCTTTAGGGGCTGAAAGAGTTAGGTGACGAAGAAGGCGGTTTCCCCAGTTAACCATGATGCCAACGGCCCCTGCTGCGTCCTTCACGTTGGAGGTAAATAGTTCTCCTGCAGCAAAGCAAGATATTATTAACATCCTTGAGTCATTCTATGTAATATCATAATATGTGGATTCTCTAGCTCCTGGATCAAATCTTTCCTGGACGAAAGCAAGGTCTTGTATGGAGGACTTTCCGATCACCTCTTACACAGATAATTGCGGACCTGAATTTGGCACGATTGTAACACCCCTATTTTATATGTATTGTTATTTAGGATATTTACGGGTATTATATATGTATATGTATTAGAATAGTTTTAGTGTAAGATTGTAGGGAGTAGCCAGGCTGAGATTATCACTGACGAATAATCTCGGTGGTGGGCTTCTTCAACACGAAATAAGTGTAAAATTGTAGGGAGTAGCCAGGCGGAGATTATCACTAACGAATAATCTCGGTGGTGGGCTTCTTCAACACAAAATGTTAATATGAGGAAAATAGAATTAATGATTATAGTTAGGTAATAATTGAAACTTAGGTAGATTGATAGGGATAGAGAAATACGTGGTGATTTAAGAAATTAATGTAAAATAATTTATTGGAGACAGGGAATAACCTGCATTTATAATTATAATGTATAATTACGAAGCTAACATTCCTATACTGTTACCGGCATTTAATTGTAACTTACTTAGAAAATTAATTAGATTAGTTAGTGACTAAAGTCGGGACAGTACATTTTCTTGTTGGCGGAATACTACATGCCTGGAATATGTAAATTACAGTAATATCAAACTTTAAACAAGGGAGAAAGCAATGCATTTGAGGTCACTAATATGTATAAATAATGTTGTGTAACTATATACCCCAGTAAGGGTAGAACTGATGGATTTGCCAGAAATTGAGATGAGTTGGTCATTACTTTGCTTAAGAGAGTGAGAGTGGGGGAGATGACGAGGCAGTACCCTGCGTTGCTTCGACCTCATTCTGGTCTCGTCTCTGCTGGGTGACAGGTAGGAGCTAAACTCGCTCTCATCATAAATATTGTATTGTGAATATAGTGTGGTGAATCTATTAGTCCCGTGATGGGATATAACTAACTAAAGAATATTGTTGGTTCACATTCAGACATAGTAAGTAAAGTATATTGTTTTTTCGTAAGCTCATTCTGGTCTCGTCTCTGCTGGGTGACAGCAAAAAATAGCATTCTCCCTTGGTGTAAAGTGAACCACGTGGTACCAAAAAAAATTAAGAACATTTGCTGGCAATTATATTATTTCATTATTATAGTGTTGAGATTAGGATGTGTTTTTTTTTTTATTGTATTAACTATATTTCGGCCTTGTTGTAATATTTTGTTTATATGTACTTAGCTCTGTCAACT
This sequence comes from Petrolisthes cinctipes, assembly GCA_033782935.1. Taxonomy (NCBI): domain Eukaryota; kingdom Metazoa; phylum Arthropoda; class Malacostraca; order Decapoda; family Porcellanidae; genus Petrolisthes; species Petrolisthes cinctipes. Next base: position 62,708 of record JAWQEG010003890.1, on the reverse strand, counting down.
GGCGAGACACGGAATTATTCCTGTCCTAGGTGACAGAACGGGGAGTAGGAAATATTAGCAAGGGAAGGGGGAACAGAAATTATCATTATTGTGATTATGTTGTACTCGTACCAAATAGGTTGATAAAATAAACGAGTTTTACATTGTCTGAGTATTTTCGTCACCGAAATAACAAATAGACTGTGTTCCTTTATAGAAAATAATAGATTCCTAATTCATATAACTGATCGTACCCCCGTTAAAATTGTAGTCTGGGTTGCTTACTCACGCGCCTAAATAAGCTAACGCTACGCTACCCTTCCGGTGTGTGCTCACTTGGTTCCTCGGATCAACTTTGGTCTGGTGGTGGCAGCGTATACCTCGTACTGAGAAGGGACTGGACTTGTCCTGTTCCTCATCAGTCTCTTGTTCTTTTTTTTCCAGACCGGGTTGATCCAGCTATAGGCTAGAGTAGTAGCATACACTGGTGGCTTTATGTTTTGTGAAGGTAGTGGGTTTTTGTTTCCCTCCAAAAGTAGAGTAAAATAGTAATATCTAAGAGAAAAGGGAAGGGGACAAAAATCACGCTGTTATACTGGTGGCAGCTAAGGTGGGATAAATCAGACCCGGAAAAATTGTTTTAGCGGAGATCCGTGGAATTGGGTCGGATGTTTAAAGTAGCAATAGTAGGACACAGTCAAGTTCCTCGAGAACTGACGGTTGACGGTGCTCAGGTAATTGTTTATCGATCACCCGGTGCCCGTGCCCATTCATTTTATAGTGATGAGAGATTAAAAAGAAGAAATAATTAAATAAATAAAAATTATTAAAGTAAATTAATGGGAAAATTAAAATTTAAAACTATTACAAATAAAATGTTAACACGTAGTGCCACTCGACCCGAAACCATGGCAGAAACAAAGTACAAAGTACAAAGTGAAGTGGTTGTTGGTGATGTAGGAGCAGTTGCAAATTCAGTAAGATTCGAAATGAGGGAATTAAAGTACTAACGGAACAAGTGACCGGTATAGAGAAGAAAGGACACGAGTTAGATCATTTAAAAATAATGACAGGGCAAACTATGTTAAACAATGTCTTAATTACCAGAAAAATAAGTATAAGTAAACAGGCCAAGGGAATTATTGCTAGGCTCACCCAGTTTGTTACAGACATTGGCAGCCCTAGATCGTTGCTGTGTGAGGGATGGAGCTACTATTCTCCACGCCTTGTCATCCCCAGTCCAACTCTACCACCACCTCCTAACCAGCATGGCTTCCCCGTCACGAAACCTAATCAGTGTTGCCCAACTTGGAACTGCACGGGTTGCGAAGATGATGCTGGTGATGACAGTATATACCTAGTAATGAGGACGGTGAGTACGGGGGACAACAACAAAAACAACAGCAGCAGCAGCAACAATAACAGCATTACCCACCCAACAACAGCACCAGAACCACTCCAGCACTACGGAATCAATCTATATTACTAGTATCATCAACTATACCAGGGTCGTGGGGGTGGAATATGATGAACAATGAGGAGGAGGATATGCAACTTCCTCCACTTCATAAATATAGACGACCTCCCAGAAGACTTCTGGAGGAAATATGGAAAAGCAAAAGAAAACTTTAACCAAAAGGGAAGTTAGAAAATAACCAAATGATAGAAAAAATTGTAATAAATGAAGATATTGAAAAATAGAAAATAAACTAAATAGGAAATAAATGTGAAAAATGAATATATTGAAAATTAGAAAAATAATCCAAATAAGTGGAAATAAATGTGATAAATTAATATATTAAAAATTAGAAAATATAACTGTGGAAATTAAAAGTAGGAAAAAATAGGGCAAAAGTTTAAAAGAAAAAGATGGAAAATGTCATGGATCCCTATGTCCTGAAGTCAAAAGAGGGCACCATTCATCAAGAGCTAGAAAAACGGCTCATAAATTTTTGTGTGTGTGTAATTGTGGGTGTTAAGTGACATTTAGTTTTAATGGGAAGAGGATGTGATGGTGGGGAGTAGATATTCACCCCTCCATTTCCATAGGGCTCTTCCAGTATACAGTCAGGACATTTGTCAGGGCCCCTGTATCACTTATATACTGCATTCTGGGTTGTCATACCTTGCAGAGTCTGAGGTTTGAATGGAAGAGTGAATTATAAAAGAATGTATGAAGACTCAGATCATGCTTGGGATAATCGCGGGTGGGTTTAGTGACGGTAGAACCTTATTGAAGTTCTCCCGGGGTTATGGAACTTGACAGAGGAGTCTGACTGGGACGATGTGTCAATAATATCCATTGTATTTTAAAAATGTGAGATGAGGTCGAGAATTCTTTCCTGCGGGAAGGAAATACAGTCTAAAGACTGGAGGAGAAAAAGTTGGCAGTGTATTAACACTGACTAACAAATTAGGATGAATAGTGTCTGATATTGTTCAGTAAGGTGTAGTGATAGTGATAAAAGGAATGTATGTAAAGAGTAAATGGGGGGGAATTGAACTAAATTTTTTTTTAAGGGAAATAGATAAATTAATTTTCACTATAAGTTCCAGCTAAGGAAGGTGGGACGTGTGTAACACCCCTATTTTATATGTATTGTTATTTAGGATATTTACGGGTATTATATATGCATATGTATTAGAATAGTTTTAGTGTAAGATTGTAAGGAGTAGCCAGGCTGAGATTATCACTGACGAATAATCTCGGTGGTGGGCTTCTTCAACACGAAATAAGTGTAAAATTGTAGGGAGGAGCCAGGCGGAGATTATCACTAACGAATAATCTCGGTGGTGGGCTTCTTCAACACAAAATGTTAATATGAGGAAAATAGAATTAATGATTATTGGTATAGTGAAACCAGCACAGCTGGATTGCTATAGAATAGGCCCCTTCACAAGCCCAGTCCCCGTATAGGCATAATCTGGGTTGGAAGGGTCAATTCCGTGACGTTCATCAGAAGTAAATAAAATTCAAATCTGGCGCTGTACTGATAGTGGAGCCACCTGGTGGTGGCGCGGTGAGGTATTAAGCCCCTCCTCCGCTGAATACCGCTCGCCCACTCTGTCGCGGAACACGTCTCAGTCAACATCTACGCTCCTCGCTGCTACGCTATGGTATTGTGTCACGTGTTCCTGCTAATATTTTCTTTTGTGTTCTAGTGGCTAGCCTGCTTTGCAGATGTATCGTGTGTGTTTTCTAGGAGGGTTTTAGGTGTTTATGGGGGTTTTTTCTTCGTTAGGACTGAGTTCTCTTTTCCTTAGCGAAGGGGGGCTTTTCAGCCCCTTTTTTCGGAGTTTTTCTCCGTCTGTCCCCCCTTTCACCTTTCCTCCTGCCACTAGTACATGCTTCGTGTGTATTTTATCGGGGTTTCTGGGGTTTTTAGCGAGGTTAGTGGGCGCCACGTGGGACTTCTCCGCCACATGTGGTGAGCACATGGGGTCTTTGCAGCCCTTCCTCTTGCCTTCCCCGATTATTATGTGTCCCCTCTCGGTAAGGGGGAGTGAGAATTGTGCCCTGGTTCTCTCTTCCTCTCCCGGGCGGGGGTTTTTTATTTTATTTTTGGGGTTTTTCCATTATTTTCAGCCTGGAGTGTTTCTTCTCAGGCTATCGGGTCCCCTCCTACCCCTCCTTCTGGTTCATTCTGTCCGGGGGGCCCTTATTTACCCGCTCCATGTGGCGGGCTGTTTTGGTTTTACGGGGTTTTTCCCTGGGCGGCTGCGCGAGTGTGGGGGATTATGTCCTGGTCCCCAGGTACAGCGGGCGTGTCCCGCGCTTCTTTCCTTCGGGGAGGATGGGTTTCGTGTCTTCTGTGTTCCAGTGTTTGCACGTGTTAACCCATGTTTGTGTATTCTTTTCTCCCTCAGCCTACTCGTGCCCTTTGTGCTGCTTCAGGATGTACCGTGCGGGTCTCGCCTGACGGACACCTGCAGTGTTCACCTCACGCACCCTGCTTCACTCCCTTGGGTTACGACCCTTTGGCGTGTGGTGTGTGCCGCCCCTGGGCTGAGTTGTGTCGGGTTACCTCCCCTTCTGCCCGCTCCAAGCTCCCTGCCCTTGCTTCTCTTCGTATGGCGTGGACGAGGGCTAGGAGAATGGCCCACAAACGAGACGGTTCTTCTTTGGCGTGGGTGGACCCGATTTTGGGAGCGGACCTGGGTTTATTCAGGACCCGTTACCCTTCTTCCTGTCTCTCGGAGTCTCAGGGGCTAGAACCTCCTGAGGCCCGAGAGATTGAGCCTCCTTCCCTAGACGGTACTACGACTCCTTCTCGGCGCTTAGCCCCCCGGGAAACGAGCGAGTCTGTCGCGCTGGTTCTCCCGACTACCTCACCGGTACAAGGGCCCAGCAGGGAACCCCCAGCTTCGCCTCCTGCTAGAGCTGGCTCCTCAGGCCTCTCTAGAGGACGCAAGCGTTCAGCTAAGAGGTCCCGCCACTCCAGGAAGTCCCGTGCTCGTCGCCGTTCTCCTTCCTCCTCTTCTTCGTTGTCCTCTTCCTCTTCTTCGTCGTCGGGGAGCTCTCCTTCGCCCGCCCGCAAATCCCGCAAGGGTAAGCGGGGGGGGGACAGCCCCTCGTCGAGGAAGATAGTTAAGATCTTCCACGCCCTTATTCCTCACGCTTTTCCTGGGGCACTGTCGCGCAGCCTCCGGCTGTCGCTACGGAACCCGCTCTTTTTCCCCCGCATCCCGCTGCTGCTCCCGTCGAGGGCGCGAGTCCTCCCGGGGATGTGGGAGTCCTTTTCGTGCCTCCCGTTTCCCCGGGACTCGAGTCTCCGTCGGGGGACGTAGCTGAGGAGTTGGTTACCTCCGCACCTCCGTCCCCGTCACCCCCTCCTTCGGGAGACGGATACCTTCCCTACTCTTGGTCTCTTCTCCCTCCTACCTGGACCCACTCTTCGGAGGAGGGCAGACTGGTGGCTTGGTCTCCGGACACGGCTCAACCAGACGTGTGGATCCGGAGGGATGACGTCCTGGTGAAGTGGGGGGCGGATGAGAAGGGCGAGGCTATTCCCTTCTACAAGGTCCGTCCTATCTCAGCGCCCGTACCCACTTCATCTAGGGTGTCCTCTGCGGCGACCCTGGACGCGATGGGTTTTCTGGTGGAGTACAGCCAGCTACACTTGTCCGGGGCTTGGAGGATTGACCGCTCCCACGGTAACACGGCGCTCCTCCTTTCCCCGGACTCGTACTTCCCGGGGGATAAGGGCGAAGGGGACCTGGACATTCCAGCCCTTCTCCTTAAGTCCCTGGACCACCAGAGAAACAACGCGCCCAGGAAGCCCCCTCCTCCGTCTTTCCCCGTCATCCTCCCTCATTCCCGGGCCCCCCCGGGCTTGAGGGAGTGCCTGTGGAAGACGGAGAAGGAGCCCCCGGTCCCCTATCAGCTGAAGGAGCCCGATGGCAAGTTGCGACAGGCGGAGTCTGCAACCCGTCTAGAGTTGGCCCACACCATCTCCACGGGGGCAGCCGCCTCGTTGATAATGGACTGCCTCAACGCCCTAACCAACTCCTACCACGAGATGTCGGGTGTACAGCTAGCGTGAGTACCTTACTCGTGTGTCATGTTTTTTAGGGATACTGGGTAGAGGGTCTCTCTGTTACTCCCGGGTACTTATCCCCGGGTTCGCTCGGTTTTTCCTTGTTTACCCCTTACAGTGACACCCTCTCTTCCATGGCCACCGTGATGGAGGGCGTGGCGGCGATGGCGACCCACTTCATGCGGGAGGAGGCGAAGGCGTTCGCCGAGGCGAGACTGGCAGCCCGCCAGGCGGCGGCTAAATCTGCGCCGGAGATGGCACAGAGGGGAGTGGTGCGAGCTGCGCCCTTGTCCCCTGCCCTCTTTGACCAATCAGCGACAGACACAATCTTCGCCTCCCTCCCAGCGGTAATCAATTTACCAAAACCCTCCTCCTCCAAGTAAGTACCTCTCGTGTTCGTCTTACCCGAGTTGTCACGGGGGTGAAATGAAAGGATTTTCGGGTCTACTTTGGTTCCTAATCATTCTGTTTGTCCGTAGGCCACGTGCCCCACAGCCAGCCAGACCAGCCTACCAGCCCCAGAGGCCCTCCCAGCCCTCCAGGCTACCGAGGCCCTCCTATCCCACTCTCCCGAGAGCACACAACAGGCCCTCCCAGAGGGGCCAGCAGCCGTTTCGGGGAAGGGGACAGGGCTCCAAGTCCTACTCAAAGCCCAAGTCCTCCTTCAACCACCCCTCCCAGAAGGACCGCTCCACTTGAGGGTCCCACTCTGGGCTGCCTCACAGGGTGGTCAGCAGCCTGGCCCACCCACGGCTGGGCAGCAAGGATAATTCGCCAGGGCCTGTCATGGCCCTGGATTACTGTTCCGGTGAGTAACTGTCATCTTTCCTATTCTGACATATGAATTATGCCTAATCCCGTCCTTGGGTTACCGTTAGGTCAAAATCAGATTTTCCCTTGCGGTCAAAATCTCTGCCTCTCCTGTCATTTACCCTCCAACCACCCCGGGTCCCTCGGGCCCCGGGGGATTAGGATTAACGGTACTCTCACTGACACCTGTCTCTTCCCGTTACAGCCACTACGTCTACCTCCTGCCTCAACCAAAGTGTCACTTTCGGTCGTCCCGCATGTGTTAGAAATGCAGGAAAAAGGGGTAGTGGAGCGGGCGACGGGAAGGGTCTTTCTTTCTCGTTTATTCACGGTCCCCAAAAAGGACCAGGGAAAAACGAGATTGGTGATGGACCTGAGCAAGCTAAACAAATTCGTGAAAACTTTACATTTCAGGATGGTTTCGGTTGCTCAGGTCCGCACAGTTCTGAGGAAGGGAGACTGGTTAGCATCCCTGGATCTCAAGGATGCGTACTGGCACGTCCCGATCCACCCCAGGTTTCGCCGTTTTCTGGCCTTCCAGGTGGGGACCGAGACGTTCCAGTTTACCAGGCTCCCTTTCGGTCTTTCTCTAGCTCCGCGAGTCTTCACAAAACTCGTGAGGGTGGTTGCATTCCGTCTGGCAGAGGCGGGTGTTCCCACCCTCATGTACCTGGACGATTGGTTGCTTCACGCCCCTTCCAAGGAGCAGGTAGCAAACAACGTCCGGGTAGCGAGGGGAGTGCTAGAGGAAATGGGGTTCCTGTTGAACATCCCCAAGTCCTCTCTCACCCCCACTCGCAAGCTGTGTTGGCTAGGAATAGAGTGGGACTCTCTTTCGGCCACCCTCTCTCTCGCTCCAGACAACGCCCGCCGGACCCTCCGCCACGTCCGCCAGGCGCATTTTTCCCGTACTTTCTCTCGCCGCCAGTGGGAATCATTGCTCGGGTCCCTAAATTTCGCGGCCCCTGCAATGCCCCTGGGACGATTGAAACACAGGAGGCTGACGCGGGAGGTAAACCTCCACCCGTCCCCCGCACACAGGGACCTTCCCAGGCAAGTGTCCCCCTCTCTCCACTGCCTCCTTCGCCCCTGGCTACGTCCCGGTGCCCTGCGTCAGCGGGTACCCTGGGTGTTCCCTCCCCCGGGGATCACGGTGGCGACAGACGCATCAGACGTAGGCTGGGGATACCAGTCTTGCCTGGGACATCAACGGTGCGGGGGATGGAAGGAAGGGGAAAGGCTACTGCACATCAACGCCCGGGAGTTGATGGTAGCGAAGGAATGGCTCAACAGACACCCTCAGTTTGCCAGGATAGGCGTCCGCTTCGATATGGACAACGTTGCGGCCGTGCAGTGCCTACAGAAACAGGGCACCGCACGGTCGGAAATTCTCCTGTCCCTGTCAGAACAGATTTTCGCAATAGCGGCCAAGAGGGACATTCACCTCTCGGCCCGCTACGTGCCAGGGCGGGAGAACGATTGGGCGGACGCCCTATCCAGGTTCAGGGGGACGTCAGTCGAGTGGCAACTGCGTCCCCTTGTGTTCGAGTCTCTCTGCCTTCGCTACGGGACACCGGAGGTGGACCTATTCGCCTCCCCATCCACGGCCCTACTCCCTCTGTTCCTGACATTCTCATCCAGAACAGAGGCGGGAGGCCCGGACGCCTTCACGGAAGACTGGAACAGGTGGGTTCATCTCTACCTCTTCCCACCCCCAGCCACTTCAGTCCTCCTGAAGGCGATCCTCAAGCTGCGCACGTTCAGGGGGAGGGTTCTCCTCATAGCCCCCCTCTGGCCAGCACAGCCGTGGTTCGGAGAGTTGTCCCGGTGGTGCCCTCATCCCCTTCAGTTGCGATCGGCGTGCCTCTCCAGCACCCTGTCTGCACCACTCCAAGCGTCACTGAAACTACACGCTTGGAGTTTCTACGGGGAGTCCTCAGCAAAAGGTTCACTAAGGAGACAGTGGACAAGATGTTGAGGGCTCATCGTCAGTCGTCGGTGCGACAATACGAATCGTGCTGGAAAAGATTCCAGGACTTCTTGCGAAGACACCCCTCCAGGGTCATCTCGGAGGACACAGTCCTGGAATTCCTCACGTGGCTCGCCGATTCCACCAACAGGGCCCCGGCGACGGTGCTTGCGCATCACGCAGCCCTGTCTGATCCCCTCCTCCTGGGTTTTAACATTAAGGTTTCGGAGAGGCCTCTCTCTCTCCTGAGGATGGGGATTCGGGCGGGGACCGCACCTCACCGGGCCCAGACACCCTCCTGGTCCCTTCATCGCGTCCTTTCCTACCTGACCTTCGAGGGGGTCCCTCTGGAGGTTTGTCACCTCCTCCAGAAAGCTCTCTTCCTGCTCGCCTTAGCTACAGGTTACAGGGCTTCTCAGTTGGCAGCCCTGACCCGTCACACAGCCTTTTCTTCAGTAACCCCTAACCTTACTTCCTTAACCATTTCCCCCTCTCCTGCTTTTCTAGCTAAGAACGAGCAGGCTGACGACAGAATTGGCCCTCTCGCAGTACCCTCGTTCCTGAGGGATGGAAATTTCCACCCCCTCTGCCCAGTCCACACCTTTGTAGCATACGTGGAGGCGATGAGAGGGGCTTCTCCAGACCACCTCTTCTACAACTCTAGGTCCGGTAACCCTCTCTTCCCTAGGTCAATCGCTCGCCTTCTCTGCCGAGTGATAGAGAACGGGGATCCCGGACACGCCCCGAGGGCTCACAGCGTTAGGGGCGTGGCCGCCTCCCTCGCCTTCCTCAGGACTCACTCGGTGGAGAGGGTCAGGGATTTGGGGGGCTGGGCGTCCACTTCCTCCTTCAGGACGAGGTACCTGTTCCACTCGCTCTCCCCTACCCCCTGTGTGGCTATGGGTACTCCACCTTCTATTCCCCAGGGTCCCCGCGGGAGACACATGGGGGGGAGGGGCCGCCCGAAGAGAAAAGGTCGGGTGATTTAAGTCCCGTCACATCATCCCATACCTCATCCACATCTTGTACAACTTCATGCTCATCCCCATTCTTTACGTGTACATATGGCGAGGGAGACAAAAATAAATTACATTGTTACGGAATTCTTGTGTATTCATTTTCCAAACAATTACTTTACTATGATGAGTGACAGGAGATATTATTACACAGGATATCTGGATCCTAGTGTCCTCCTTCATCCCCTCGGGATCACATTACCTGAGCGAGGGCCATAGCCCTAACTCAGAAGACTTGAATAAAGGGGGGGGGGGAAGGGGGGGGGGTTTGCCATGGGCACCTCCCCCCTCCTCTCCTAGACCCGAACCCTCGAGTCTGCCTAAAAAGACTTTATGTGTAACAATTCTGGTCTATAACAGAATGGTCTACGGTTATATGGTATAAGCTACTTCTGCCCCACCACGGCTACTCACCTAGCCAGTGTCGGGAGGGGCGTTAGCTTCTGCCTCACCGGGCTCGGTTACCTTTCCTGCCCTCCGCTCTCAACCACTCTTAACTAGCACGTGATTGCCTCCACCTCACCTACCACCTACCGCATCGCATGCATAGCAATCCAGCTGTGCTGGTTTCACTATACCAATAATAGTGCATTTGTCGCGGCTTCTAGCCGCTTAAATTGTATTTATTGGTTGTGAAACCAGCACAGCTTTTACTGTCCCACCCACCTCCCGATGCGGCAGGCACTCACTTCTTTCTCATTGGAGTGGGCGAGCGGTATTCAGCTGAGGAGGGGCTTAATACCTCACCGCGCCACCACCAGGTGGCTCCACTATCAGTACAGCGCCAGATTTGAATTTTATTTACTTCTGATGAACGTCACGGAATTGACCCTTCCAACCCAGATTATGCCTATACGGGGCCTGGGCTTGTGAAGGGGCCTATTCTATAGCAATCCAGCTGTGCTGGTTTCACAACCAATAAATACAATTTAAGCGGCTAGAAGCCGCGACAAATGCACTATTATAGTTAGGTAATAATTGAAACTTAGGTAGATTGATAGGGATAGAGAAATACGTGGTGATTTAAGAAATTAATGTAAAATAATTTATTGGAGACAGGGAATAACCTGCATTTATAATTATAATGTATAATTACGAAGCTAACATTCCTATACTGTTACCGGCATTTAATTGTAACTTACTTAGAAAATTAAATAGATTAGTTAGGGACTAAAGTCGGGACAGTACATTTTCTTGTTGGCGGAATACTACATGCCTGGAATATGTAAATTATAGTAATATCAAACTTTAAACAAGGGAGAAAGCAATGCATTTGAGGTCACTAATATGTATAAATAATGTTGTGTAACTATATACCCCAGTAAGGGTAGAACTGATGGATTTGCCAGAAATTGAGATGAGTTGGTCACTACTTTGCTTAACCCCTCCGGGACGGGGCAAGAATGGAATTACGCGCTGTGGGTACGGGCCCAATACTAACTTTTATCCTGCCTGTCCGGGTATTTCCCGGAAAATCACTCTACTTCTCTTACTCCCTACGTCTAAACTACAATACTGAACAACTTAAATTTGATTGTGTACTCACCATCAACTCCTCCTCTTTCCATTAAAACCAACCCCAGCTCTCTAGGACACTCCATTGCCGAGAAATCAAGTGAGGAATGGAGGTCACTTTTCCCGTGAGAGCGAGGCTGCGTTCGCTTTGTGAGCGTGGCTCTGACAAGGACTGGCGGGGGTGGAGGAAAGATGGCCGCCGGCAGAATGACGCAACACTTGCCTCCCCCGGGCGACACGTCGTACGGTTCGTGTGCATCCTACCATTACAGCCCCTGTATTATTTGTGTGGTTAGCTGACCATTCCAGAGTGGTTTTATGCCCTGGAGAGAAGCGTGGGATTTATGTACAGTATTTACGCGAAACATTTTCAGTGTCATTCGCACCATTTGTTCATGTTCAACGTAAATATAAATGTGTCACTATCACTGTTATCCTTATTTTCTATATATTTTTGTATTTTGTTGTTTTAAATTTTTTATTATCATTTTTTCTATGCGTAAATGTGTCACTCTCACTTTTCTTATAGCCTAATATGTACAAATGTGTCACTATCACGTCACTACAGCCTAAAATATATGTACAAATGTGTCACTCTCACTTTTCTTATAGCCTAATAAGTACAAATGTGTCACTATCACGTCACTACAGCCGAAAATATATGTACAAATGTGTCACTCTCACTTTTCTTATAGCCTAAATAGTGTCACTGTCACTTTATTCGCATACTCCCATCACTTCCTGCTTCTATATATATTCCAATAAATGGTAGTCTGAGAAGCAGTTTCCAGGGCATAACGGCACACAACATTCCTTGCACCAGAAGCGAGTTTTCTTGGACTTCTGGGGGTGACGTGTTGTGTGCCTGCAAACATAGCAGCGACGAGAGCCTGGACGTCCTGACGGCAACGGTGGCAGATTAGTAAGGTAGTGGTGAGCCATATAGCCACTCTGCTGCAACCTGTCAGGCCGTTGTGCCGCTGCCTGTCTGCCTTGCTGTGGTTGCACAGTGCTGAACCTCTCCAGGAGCTGAGATATCAACTCTAGCTCGAATTCCCGGAGTGACATCAAGAAGGTGGAAGAAAGCCTTCTTGTACCACTTACAAGTTTTTCTCAGACAATCGATGGAACTCACCATCATGTCTGACTTATCGACGAGTCTCATATTGATGTTATAATCGAGCACAGCATCAGGCTTGTAGATGGTATCACCTGTGCCGCGCTCAGTCTTCCCAGAGTCCTGCATCACGCCCCTGTTCACGGTGGTGAGCATATTGACGGGGCGTTTATCGTGCCATTTGATGGCCAGCATGTTCTTACATTTCTTCTTGATGCAGTCGCCCCTCCGGGTGAGAGGGAATGCTGGCCACCCCTTCCTGTTGACACGAATAGTTCCGCAGGATCCTGTTTGGTGCTGCAGGAGAAACTGGCTAAGTGCTGGAGAGGTGTAATAGTTATCAGTGTACAGGATGTGGTTGTTGTCAAGGTAATCCCCCATGAGTGCCTTGACAACACTCCCGCTGAAGCCAAGAGGGTCGTCGGCCGGGACATCCACATCCGTACCTGAATAGAGTATAAAATCCAACACATAGCCAGTCTTACAGTCGCAGATGACATAGAATTTGATGCCAAATCTATGCCTCTTTGACGGGATGTACTGGATGAAGGACAGTCTTCCCCTGAACAGCACCAGAGACTCGTCGATAACCACTTTCTGGAATGGTCGAAAAAATGCTCGTATTTTCTCCTGGAGGATAGACATTACTGGCCTAATTTTCCACAGCCTGTCGTTCGGGTGTGGACCCATGTTGGGGGCGAAGTGCAGGTAGGACAAAATGTCCCTATATCTGTCCCTGGACATGTAATTCCCGAACGCAGGTGTGGATATCAGGGCGTGTGTGCTCCAGAAGTCCTTGAGGCGATGTTTCTTGACATGAGGCATCATCATGGTCAAAGCTAACCACACATACAACTCAGCAATATCGACGTCAGCCCATTGCAACATCTTACTATGTTCCCTGCCTGGTCTATTGCTGAGTTGCACAGAGAGTTGTTTGAAGGTGTTTATCTCCTGCATCATGTAAGTCATCAATATTATATCAAAAAAGGCAGTGAAATAATCTAATATTGATGACCTCTGACGACAGGGAAATGCGGCCTGTATACCTGAATGACTGTCGTCAAAGGCAGGTATATCAGGCGCAAATTCATCGCAATCCGTCCACACATAGGGATCAGCGGGTCTATGACGAGGTGCGCCGCGTTGCTGTCGTTGTTGGCGTTGTTGTTGTTGTGGTGGTGGTTGTGGTGGTGGTGCAGCGGTACCAGGGGCAGGCGAGAGTGAGTCGTCAGGCACGAGAGGAGAGGGAGAGTGTGGTGGTGGGGGAGGTGGCGTCAGGTCACGGGGGGGCGGGCTATCAGAGTCAACAGTAGGGGAGAGATAAGCTGCCTTTGTCCTCTTCCCCCTTCCTTTACCCTTCCCTCTTACTCCTACTCTCCTCCCTCTTACCACCACTGGTTGCGACGCATCCTCGTCCGACGAGGAAGAGGAAGACGAAAAATCTAACCTCCTCCTCGGCCTCTTGCCCATGGGAGTGGAGACGTAGCGAGGTTTGGAGGTTGAAGCAGGAGTAGACCTCTTCCTGCCTCCCACGCCAGATGTTGTAGGAATGGGAGACAAGAGAGTGTCTCCCAAACTACCTCCCACCCCACTGGTGGACGGAATTGCAACAGGGGCTGTAACCTCTGACACATCATGCAAGGCTGAAGTTGAGGGAAGAGCTGTGATGGAAGTCACCGCTACACAGGCATCTTCCTCAGTTGATTCGTCAGCTTGCCATTCAGTATCAGAGTAGCTGTCCAGGTCGTCACTCCCATATGAAAGGTCTGCCAGATTCTCCAATTCCCGCCCTATTGCAGAATCTGACAACCTTGCAGGTGCATGACGCAATCTAGCTGGTTGCACCCGCGGAGTGGAGGTTACAGGAGCGGGTGCGCCTGGCAGCGCGGTAGGATGCACCGAATCGAACGAGCCCGTATTTTCTTCACTACGCCCAGCCATTGTCACGGTCAAGCACACACTGATTGAATGTGGGGATGAAAAGGTCTGGTGGTGAAGTATAGCCAGATCAAAAAAAATCCCGACAAATTTGGCGTTTTTCCCCATAAATTACCAAAAGCGGGATTTCCCGCTGCCCGGACTCTGTCGACAGAGCGGGATTTCCCGCTGCCCGGCCTCTGTCGACCGAGCGGGAAATCCCGCTGCCCGGACTCTGGGGGTTAAGAGAGTGAGAGTGGGGGAGATGACGAGGCAGTACCCTGCGTTGCTTCGACCTCATTCTGGTCTCGTCTCTGCTGGGTGACAGGTAGGAGCTAAACTCGCTCTCATCATAAATATTGTATTGTGAATATAGTGTGGTGAATCTATTAGTCCCGTGATGGGATATAACTAACTAAAGAATATTGTTGGTTCACATTCAGACATAGTAAGTAAAGTATATTGTTTTTTCGTAAGCTCATTCTGGTCTCGTCTCTGCTGGGTGACAGCAAAAAATAGCATTCTCCCTTGGTGTAAAGTGAACCACGTGGTACCAAAGAAAAATAAGAACATTTGCTGGCAATTATATTATTTCATTATTATAGTGTTGAGATTAGGATGTGTTTTTTTTTTATTGTATTAACTATATTTCGGCCTTGTTGTAATATTTTGTTTATATGTACTTAGCTCTGTCAACTGGCGAGACACGGAATTATTCCTGTCCTAGGTGACAGAACGGGGAGTAGGAAATATTAGCAAGGGAAGGGGGAACAGAAATTATTATTATTGTGATTATGTTGTACTCGTACCAAATAGGTTGATAAAATAAACGAGTTTTACATTGTCTGAGTATTTTCGTCACCGAAATAACAAATAGACTGTGTTCCTTTATAGAAAATAATAGATTCCTAATTCATATAACTGATCGTACCCCCGTTAAAATTGTAGTCTGGGTTGCTTACTCACGCGCCTAAATAAGCTAACGCTACGCTACCCTTCCGGTGTGTGCTCACTTGGTTCCTCGGATCAACTTTGGTCTGGTGGTGGCAGCGTATACCTCGTACTGAGAAGGGACTGGACTTGTCCTGTTCCTCATCAGCCTCTTGTTCTTTTTTTTCCAGACCGGGTTGATCCAGCTATAGGCTAGAGTAGTAGCATACACTGGTGGCTTTTTGTTTTGTTAAGGCAGTGGGTTTTTGTTTCCCTCCAAAAGTAGAGTAAAATAGTAATATCTAAGAGAAAAGGGAAGGGGACAAAGATCACGCTGTTACACGACAAAAGCTGCTTTGCAGCAACGGGCCCAGGGTACGTATGTTTGTAGATATAAAAGTCGTTTTTAAAAGGGCAGCTAGATATGGTCGTAGGTATGTAAGTCTGTATAGAAGTAGATAAGTAAGGAAATATACAAGCAGGTATATGAAATTATATAATTTGTAATGCAAAAATTAATACTAGAATAAATGCAGGTGCGTAAATTGAAAAAAAAAAAACAACGTATAATGACTGTATGCAAGAATTGCCCTTTGTAATTAAATTTCTAAGTAAGTACTATATGTAGGTAGCAAAGTATAAATAAGTTTATTATGTAGGTAGGTATATAAAGGTCGGTACTAGTATGGAGATTGGAGGATGGTACTGTACCTATAAGTACTGTATGTTTGTAAGGGAATTGGTTTGATTTGATAAATGAGTAGATAAGACCCACCAATTCTGACCTGGTTATTCTTGGTCTCAAAAATTATTGTTGGCTGAGTATTCATCCGTCATAGGTCAAATATACAAAAAAGTAAAGTTCTGAAAAATATAATTTAATATTAAACTTATGACAATACCTCAATACTCACTCATACACCACAACCTCAAACATACACTCACTCATACAAGCACTTAAAATTATACAATACAAGAAAATATGGAGCCCACAACACAAGGCTGCACACAGCTCACACAACACAGTTGACAGGTGGTACACTGGGCCGCACTCCTAGAACCGAAGACAACATACAGGGGTTTCAACATAGTAGTAAGACGGTACACAGGTGCAGAAACACTGCACCTAGGGCCGTATCACAGTAGACACACAGCACTCAGGGCCGCAACACTGTAGACACACAGTACCCAGGGCTGCAACACTGTAGACACACTGCACCCAGGGCTGCAACACTGTAGACACACTGCACCCAGGGCCGCAACACTGTAGACACACTGCACCCAGGGCCGCAACACTGTAGACACACTGCACCCGGGGCCGCAACACTGTAGACACACTGCACCCAGGGCAGCAACACAGTAGACACACTGCACCCAGGGCCGCAACACAGTAGACACACTGCACCTAGGACTGTAACACAGTAGACACACTGCACCCAGGGCCGCAACACAGACACACTGCACCCATGGCCGCAACACAGTAAACACTGTTAATAGCCGCCTCACAGCTCCTCTTCGTCCGCCCACCACAGGTTCCGTCACCATAACAGTTATCGTTGTGCGGTCCCAGGACTCGGATGTGTCCTCCCCGAGCTCCGTCTTCCTCCTCATCTATCCTTTCCTTTCTTTTTTAATTAACGAATCCTTCATATCATCACATTTCACCAAGATATGTATCGAGATTGTTTGTTCTGGCTGTCATTTCACGTCATCTTTTTCTTCTTTATATTACCGTTTTTAGTGTCTTTTAAATTTACATAGACCCTCCCTCAATATAACACCGTCCCCCACCCCTCAATTTTCACTATTTTTAATTATACAGTTCTTTTTTTTAGTGTATTTTATCATCTTTTTAACATTTGTATATCCTTTTTAGTTAAATCCATAGGTTTTATTATCAATTCTCTTTTTTTATATAACTGACCCCTGACATAAGTTAGGGGTTTGTTTACATTTTATTCCTTCCTGCAGCCGTGCAGACTGTCTCGGTACAGGGGTAAGTCTGTATTGTATATTTATATTAGTGCTTCATAAACATGTACAGACACACCCCACACAAAACAACATACACATGTACACTAACAATATTCTACACATACTGTTCACTAGTTTTAATACTCTACAACACTGACAATAAAAACACTGGCTGCACACATACCAACACACCAGACTCACTAACACCAGACATCTACACCCACACCTCCATATACACACACCTCAAAGGCCCTCAAAAGTTAAAGGTGGCTTGCCTCGGCAATCTCCGGGGTGCCCTGTTGCTCCTTATGTTGTGTGGTGACACAGGGGCTCTGATCAACCCTGGCCCCCGCGCCCCAAAGTACCCCTGTCAATTATGCCGATGGGCGGTCAAATGGGGCCAGCGGGCCATCCAGTGCGATCGCTGCTGTGAGGTTTCCCAGCATGCAGGCTGGTATCATGTCAGCTGTGTTGGGGGCTTCACGGCGGCGTTCGACGGATTGGAGAGTCGGAGCCTTTCGTGGATCTGCTGGGACTGTGGTGCGCCCAATTTTACCTCCTCCCTTTTTCACTCCCCAATACACTACACAAATAGATTAAGTTTATTAGACACCACCACTTCATCTTCACCACCACCCACAATTCACAACACACCTTCACCATTAGATAGGATGACCCGACGTTTAGGTAGACGCAACAGAGACAATTCCTCCCCTACACAAAACCGACAGCAAGACATGACTTCCCTTAACTCCGCATCATCCACTCCTCCGCTCCCAAACCATTCTACACCCAACCAGACTCTCCATAGTACATGTTCATTCTCCATAACACCAATCACCATCCCCAATAGATCATCCATCCTCACACCCCATTCTACCACCAACACCACACTCGACTCCATCACCCATAAAAAACTGTCTTCCCTCTGTACCCTAGTCATCAACTTCCGCAGCATCATAAACAAAAGAGCCGCCTTTCACCAAACCCTCCAGACCTATGACCCCGACATTATTATAGGGACAGAGACCTGGCTCACACCTGACATCCAGGACAGTGAAATCTTCCCGACGGACAGTCCCTATAATATGACCCTACACAGGAAGGACAGAATAGACGATAAACATGGTGGAGTCCTAATTGCGACAAAGCCAGGACTAGTTGCGACCCCAGCCACCGAACTGAACGCGGACTCTGAAATTATATGGACTAAAATACAGATACAGGATTGCAGGACACTCATTATAGGATCATTTTATCGTCCCCCAAATTCAAACTTAGAATACCTGCACACTCTTGACGATTGTTTATCTAAAATTGACCCCTCCAAAAATATATGGTTGGCTGGTGACTTTAACCTTCCCGACATAAACTGGACAGCACAGGCGACACTAGACAATCCCACCCATGAAGGCGACTTACTATTACAGACTGATAGGAAACTCTTACATGAAAATTTCATTGACATCATTAACACCCACTCACTTACCCAAACAGTACTCGAACCAACACGCACACAAGTCAGTGTAGAAAGACATAATCCTAACATAAGACACGGGGTCACATCCAACATACTAGACTTATTTCTCACAAACAACATTTCCTTAATTACACGGACACGAGTACTACCTGGTCTTAGTGACCATGAGATGGTACTCATTGACGCAAACATCAAGCCAACAACACAAACACAATTACCCAGGACAATTTACATGTACAACAGAGCTGACATGGATGGCATTACCCAAGACTTAGTTGAATTTTGTGACTCGTTCCTTGACTCAGACCCAATGGCCAGCTCTGTGGAAACAAACTGGACCAGACTTCGTGACTTTATACGTGACACAATGGACAAGCACATACCCACGAAAACCATCACACATAACCGGTCATTACCATGGTACAATAGACAATTAAAGAGACTACACAGAAACAAGGTAAAGGCATACAACAGAGCAAAACGATACAACGATACAGAACACTGGTTAGAATACAAAAACATACAGAAAACACTACAGAAAGAAACTAAACAAGCAGAATACACATCCACTTTCCTCGCAGACAACACACAAAACTACAAAAAATTCTTCAGCTTTTTTAAAGCACGCAAACAAGACTCGACCGGTATTATAACATTACTACACAACAATTCCTTGGTTACACACCCACAAGACAAAGCCAACGCCCTTAACACACAATTCCAGTTCGTTTTTACCCATGAACATGAACACTTACCAGACATGCCAACACCATCACACCCACCTATCCCTCCCATTCATATAAACACCCAAGGAATTGAGAAACTCTTATCTGAGGTAGACATACACAAAGTGACTGGACCAGACAATATACCCTCCAGGATATTGAGGACTAACGCTAGCGTTCTTGCCCCTGTCCTGCAGGTTATATTCTCACAGACTTTACAGACCGGTGAACTCCCTCAAGACTGGCTTTTGGCAAATGTGACCCCAATTTTTAAATCCGGAGACAGAACCCTTCCCATTAATTATAGACCTATTTCACTTACCTCAGTCCCCTGCAAAATTTTAGAACACATTATTCATAGACACATAATGGACCACTTTGATAGGCAAAATATACTGACTGACAATCAACACGGTTTTCGGCCTAAACGCTCGTGTGAGACGCAGCTACTGGTAACTACTCATGACATCTTGCAGTCCCTCAATGACACAAAAATTAGACAGGTTGACGCCATAGTATTAGACTTTGCCAAAGCCTTCGACAAAGTCCCTCACCAAAGACTACTACACAAATTAGAATTCTATGGCATACAGTGATAACTTCTTCACTAGATTACAACGTTCTTGACTACCAGAAAGCAACGTGTAGTTCTTGACGGTAGTCAGTCTCCATCTGTCCCTGTGACCTCTGGGGTACCCCATGGCACTGTCCTGGGTCCCCTTCTCTTCCTTTCATACATTAATGACCTCCCACTTTCACTTTCCTCTACCACTAGAATCTTTGCAGATGATAGCTTAGTTTACAGACCAATTAAAGATAGGAATGACTGCCTTCGACTACAGGACGACCTAACTGCACTTGAAGACTGGGAAGTCAAGTGGCAGATGACATTTAGACCAGACAAATGCCATCACATCCGTTTTACCCATGCCCATAATGTCATTCCATATACATACCAATTACACAACACCAACCTCAACACAGTCACTTCCCACAAATACTTGGGCGTCCACATCTCAGCGGACATGATGTGGAACACACACATAGGTAGCATCAGGGCTAAAGCTAGTAGGGTCCTGGGGTTCTTGCGCAGGAACCTCAGCAGGTGTAACACAGACACCAAAATTATTGCATATAACACTTTCGTTCGGCCACATTTAGATTATTGCGACACCGTCTGGGACCCACACACTTACAATAATATCAATAAATTAGAGTCCATACAAAACAAGACTGCAAGGTGGGCCAGACGTGTCACTTTGCTTAAACAAGACACAAAACTAGACCCATTAGTAACACGAAGACAGATACACAGACAACAGATGATATACAAAATCACAAACAACTTAGTTGACATAGACAAAGACACATATCTACACCCTACAAGTATACGATCCACTAGAGGCAACCACAACTTAAAATACCATACATACCAGACAAGCACTGATATATTTTGGCACTCATTCTTTCCCCGCAGCATCCAAGAGTGGAATCATCTCCCATCTCACGTAGTTAATAGCCCCACTCTTGACACGTTTAGAAATAGGATCACCAATCATTACCTCCCCAATCCTAATCCTCAACTCACAGTCCCTGACCCAATCCACTCTTATCCTAACCCTCTTCCTAATCCTGCCCTGGATCCCTAAATCCCCCGCACAACCCCCGCATATTATGCCGCCCATGAGCAGCCCTCTGCGGGACCCTAAAACTTGAACTTGAACTTGAACTTAACCAAAAACACCACTGACAAAATTAAGAGCACCAATGACATTCTAGATAATATTAAAATACACTGCACAAGATATATATATACGCACTGGTAGTACAAAACTTATACACAGTATACATAGAAAGCCACCCAGCATACCACAAAAGATACTTACATCAAACTAGAAATATGGGGCGAGAAAAGGAGGTGAGAGGGTACACATACTCCAGCAGAGTCGGTGGAGCGAGTGATGTCTATATGAAATTCGGGCTCAACTATGACTTAGTTGAAGCCTCGAAAAACTCTCACTCAGTCCGACCCTTCCCTCCTTTCCTGTTTCACTAATCAACTTCTCGTTAACAAGTGTTAAATATACAAAACTACCAGTGTAGCTGAACCTATCCCTTACAATGTTAGTTACTTTTAACTAAGTATTGTATGTAGGTTGGCATACATGTACGAAAATAGGTATGGAAGTGTGTGGTTGATTGATTGATTGATGATGATGCCAACGCATCAAGCGGCGCAACAGCCAGGGTTATAAACCGCCGAACATAAAATTAAATTCATAATATTTTTAAAATATGGTCATTTACATAAATTATAAAATATATAACATATATACCAGGCTCCACTTCCCCCAAAGGGAACAGCAGTGTGACTAAAATTATATATAATTAAAAACTCATATTTTATTAAAATAATCGGATTTTTTTTTAAGTTCTTTAATTACCTTTATTACAAGCCCCAACACTCTGGGGAACGTTGCCGCTAAAGACCATGAAGTTCTTTGATACATGGTGGGAAAATAATATGAATAAATATATGTTAACAATTGCAGTAATATAATGAAAGAGAACAGAACAAAGGCAAAATTTATAATAATATGAAGTAACATTAATAAACATATTGTACAGCGGGCGGGAAAACATCCGCCACACCACCCACCCTCCCAGCCCCACGACACCCACAGGCACGAGCCCCTGAACACCTTGGGTCCCATCAAGATCTAGAATACCAGGTCTGTTCGTCAGCTGTCACCCCTCTGCGCATCTACGTCGATTAATTGGCCAGCCAGGGGTGGGATCTTCAAAGCATCGTAACCGCAGTTATGATTCTCGTAGCGCCATATTTGCTCGTAAGTTGTTCATAACCGCTACGATCGTATCTTCAAAGCCTCGTAAGGGAGTTTCCGTCCGCCATTATGCGCCATATTTGCTCGTAGCGCTACGAGAACTGAAAAGCACCCTTTAAGCTGATAGCAGGGTCGCGTAGTCGATAAATTACCCGTAAATAGAGATTTGAGTTTATTTACACTTGGCGCGGCCGACACAGGCGAAATAATGGTTGTTGTTGGTGTCACTCATCGGTAAATATAAACAAGAGGAGGGGATTCAGTGAGCAGCTTAGGAGAATGGAGCTGCAAGTGTCAATTTAAACTGATGCACTGTCAAATAGAAAGTTACAAATATTTTTTTGTGTATCATTACTTTTGGAATGTTTAAGAATAATAGGATATAATGGTGACTTACTAATTGCAGGAAAGTGGCTTCCAGTTACCTGCAAACAAAGCTGAAATTCTTCATTGCTTAGTTAGATCTAACTTAATCCATGTAGTATGAGTCTTTAATCCATAGTCCTTTGCATGAAGTGGATATTCTTAAGGTTAATAAACTTTCTTTATGATTGATTGACTTTCTAATGAAAATATTACAAGCACATTAATGTGATGTGTGAGCTGGTAACATTTAAATAACTGGAATTATATACCTACTGATATATACTGGAGATGTGTAAAAGGTTGACCATATTCCCGAATCTAAAGACAAAAATATGTCTCAGAATTAACTAATGCAAATATTATCATGTTGTAAAAGTCTCAATAACATGTACCGTACATGAACCTTTCCAACCAATTCAATTAATTTTATTGAACAGTATAATTTAATACATAATTTTCACCTGTTCTCATATTACATAAGACTTGTATTTTTCTAAAATAAATGCTTTTCAACAGCATATAAAAAATTTGTGACTGGTATTGGTTTTTCTAAATGTTTTAATTATAGACTATAAAAAACCTACATTTTATTTACATATGACACCTGTAAAGTTTACAGAAATCCATGATACCTTCCTAGCTATTTGTACTATTAGTTTCCTGCATTATCACAGTTCATTACATTATATATACCTGAGTAAAAACCTGCAAATTTATGATATTGAAAAGCTGTTTGAACTCATGTACTTTCCAACAATGACTGAAAACAAAAAAACACCAATTCCTTAATGACTACAGTACTTGTTTGGCACTCTTCACATTGCTTGGACATATCACAAATATGGCAGAGAAATAATTAAAATACAATAAGATTAAAGCCACAGTACGGCATAAGTATATCCTTATAGTTAATCTTCGAACCTTGATATGTAAATAAAACTAAGACATTAATATTATTAGTCAAAGATAAGAATGCATGAAAAAAAAGTTGATTTTACTCAAAGAATAATAAATCTAACATGAAATGTGAATGTTAAAAGCTATATTTGAAAGACAAAATATATAATGAAAATAAATAATGTAATTTCTTAAAAAACATAAGCAGAAGTTAACAATAATTTAGATTGAAACCTACACACAAACCACACAACTAAAAACATACTTGCACACTAATAACTCTGTCACAAAATATAACACAACTTAAACCACACTAATCATTAAAAAAAAAAATCACACACACACAACAAAACACACTTGAAAACAAATCACCTTTTTTCGATAGCCTTTTTAATGTTCACCAAAGTTTCTGATATTGTGGCTATATTTTCTGCAAGATCCATCAAAATATCCCTTATAGTCTTATGGACAACTAGTATATCTGGAGCTAGCGTAGCTTCCAGATGAGCTGTCACACCTCCAGCTGACCTAGAGGAAGGGCGACTTGAGGCTAAAGAGCTGTGGTACGAATGCTCCTCACTTGGTGGTAGGTTTTACCAGCTTCGGCAAGCTGTCGCCAGTCAAAACCTCACAGTCTTCCACTGTAACTGGCCCGAAGTCCTGCCAACTTGGCCCAGGTCTAGGTGAAGGGGCCCTTGATGGCAGTCCTGGGTCATCCACATCACCTTATTATGAAATTATGAAAATTAGCAACTTTCATATAATTTTAGAGAAATATTAAGGATTATCGTTATGAATTAAAATTTTAAAGTCACTCTTAAAGAAAGCAGTATATAATTAGTCATACATATAAGTACAGCAGCAGTACTGCAATTTTTACTTGGTTAAAGTACTCATATGATACATATGGAATCTAACAAAGCATTACAAATTTAGTTTTGATTAACATGGCTCCAATGTTTTCGACTACATGAACTGCTAACAGGAGTTATTTATATGATACACAAAATGTATAAATCACTATGTACTTGACTCCTGTATATTGGGTCATCACTGTACATGTACCGTATTTACTGAAGGTATGGATATATGAGAACATCTTGTATATTTGTTCCTCGGACTAAGGCCTTATGATTTGCACTGTTTAACTTTGAATGGAATTGAGAGGTAATGCTGCTCAAAATGTATGTTTTATATATATAAACTCTCAATGTAATTACTTCACATAGTGCCAATGAGGGAAGATTTCCATATTACTAGCCTAGATGAACAACAGGATATTTTTTACTGTTATATACTGTACATACTGCCTGGGTCTTGGAGTCCACAGAAATACCCGACACTTGCACTTCTTTAATGACTTGAGCCATAGCCTCTTCTATGTGGGTGAATGTCTTTGTGTCACTAGTGTCACCACCTGAAATATAACGAAAAATGGTACATAATTCAATAACAAAGCAGAACCAAGCAGAATAAATTACAATACCTGCTGGTTATCGTATTAAAATGGTACTGTATCTAAATCAGGCAATGGACACTCCCCCCCATCCTTCAACCTGTGTGTGCCCATGCCAACAGTCGAATCCACAATATAAATAATGCTTATATAATTTATTTCCTTGATCTGTCTTTCAATTAAACTGTTTGAAGTCTTAGTTATTATATTGCACTTGCCAGATTTCACTACATATGGTATATTTCTGCCTGTTACTTGGTAATGGCAATCAACTGTACAGATTTTGAGATTAATATAGAAACTACTGTAGGTAGGTGTAAAGGAAATAAAACAGTGACAGTAGAAGTTAAAAGAATATGTACATAACCTAACCTATCTTAAACTAAACTAGCCAAACCTACTAACGCTTTCAGAGCCCGTGTCGCACTGTTTTTCGGGAATAACTCTGTAACTAAAGGTTGGATCAGTATGATGTTTTGCCACGGGTTATTTCACACCTTCCGCTAATTTTTGGCACTATAATGGATTACCAAAAGTGAATAATTAAGACACTTGTCCCCGAGAAATGTATCATTTTTATGAAATTTAACACAGGGATACGAACGATCATAGTGTGACGTATATACCACGTCAGTCCACAGGCTCCACCCATCCCCTTCTTTCTCTCCCCCACCCTACTCTCTCTCTCTCTCTGGTCTCGAAACTTTGTTCGAAAATACAACACGGTCACAAGCTTTGTCACATATATATATATATATATATATATATATATATATATATATATATATATATATATATATATATATATATATATATATATATATATATATATATATATATATATA
This sequence comes from Petrolisthes cinctipes, assembly GCA_033782935.1. NCBI lineage: Eukaryota > Metazoa > Arthropoda > Malacostraca > Decapoda > Porcellanidae > Petrolisthes > Petrolisthes cinctipes. The sequence goes on along the minus strand of JAWQEG010003890.1, from coordinate 37,326 downwards.
TATATATATATATATATATATATATTGGAAGCATTTATTATGTGTATTGGTAAACTATTATCTGATGGTGTCACTGACAGATCAGGGCGGACGTAGGGTTAATCATTATTACTTCACATATATTTAAATACTGAAACTTTATTTCATGTGAGACAAACTGGTTTCGGTACTGATGCAATATTCGAAAATCGTGTTTCTCACATGAATAAATGTATTTTTATTTGGATATCTGTGTTGTAATATTGTTGTTGTAATATGTCCATAATGTTTATAACATGTTACTCATTATTAATATAATACGTTTATTTACATGATATTTATTAGAGAACAGTTAAACCCGCATACTGACAAATTATAATTGGGTTTGTTTCGCCCGAGCAGACGACTGAATTTCGGTTCAATTCATAGCTGCCACTATTACCAGATACAACACCAGCATATTGGTGGATGAGGTGGCCTCGAGTCATCTGTGTGCAACTGTACATAGAGTACAGCCGCATGACAAAAGCGTTCCTACAGCCACGTGGACAATGTAACATCTTCGTCATGACGGACACCGTTGGTTCTCACACAGCATCTGACTGCGTGTAAAGCATTTCGTCCATGTGTACCCATTTTACACGAATGAAACACACCACTCCTGATTTCCAACAAAGCATTGCTATCCCGTCATGCACTGGCGTTATCGTACATAACTCTACTATATATATATCCTCGTTGTTATGTATCACTATATGATAAAAAGTGATAACAATAACATTAAAACATAATGCCTGCTAGCATTATATACCTATACATATTTTTAGGACTAAAGCTTTTGACCGTGTTGTATTTTCGAACAAAGTTTCGAGACCAGAGAGAGAGAGAGAGTAAGGTGGGGGAGAGAAAGAAGGGGATGGGTGGAGCCTGTGGACTGACGTGGTATATACGTCACACTATGATCGTTCGTATCCCTGTGTTAAATTTCATAAAAATGACACATTTCTCGGCGACAAGTGTCTTAATTATTCACTTTTGGTAATCCATTACAGTGCCAAAAATTAGCGGAAGGTGTGAAATAACCCGTGGCAAAACATCATACTGATCTAACCTTTAGTTACAGAGTTATTCCCGAGAACAGTGCGACACGGGCTCTGAAAGCGTTAGTAACCTAACCAAAAATCTATATACAATATACCAGTGATTGGCGTGATATTAAAAATATGCCCGGGGGGGCAGCTGCCTTATCTCCACTGTTGTGTTAAATGTTTATCAACACAGTATAATAATTCACTTACCTGTCTTTTGCTGTTAATTCCTGTCTGATGTAACTTGGTGACTGTGTCATCTCTATCAGCTGATGGTGAGACAATGTTTATTTGTTGACATTGTAATACTACGTTATGATTGGCTTACAGTACCAAGGACATATTGTTTCCTTCATTGTGATTGGCTGAGAGCCAGTCAGCTGGGTGGCGGGATGAACAAAACACACGGAACGAAACGGGCAGCGACGCTCGCTACGAGGCTATCATCGTGAGCTACGAGGGAGGTTATGAAGCTTTGGAGATACCAACTTATGATCCTCGTAAGCCACGATCAAATATGGCGGCTACGAGAGAGTAAAGGTGATCGTAGCGCCACCAAATTACGATGCTTTGAAGATCCCACCCCAGAGCCGTATATAGAGAGTTTGGCCAACTAGGTTTCAATAGACTTGTTGCTGATTGGTCGAATGGAGTCACGTGACACATAGGAGCCATGTTGTTACCCAACGTCACCGTCAGTCTCCTTATAGCCACAGTAAAAATTGCCTTCTTGTGCAGCATGGGGTTGTTCAACGGGCCCAGGAATGGGCAAAACAATGCACAGAGATGCTCAGAGGAGGCAGCTTTGGGCAAATAAAGTCAAAAGACAAGATTGGAACCCAAACAACAACTCGTTTCTCTGCTCGGTTAGTACAGTGCCAGCACTTACTATAGGTTTCTTTCAAACTTATATTGTTTTACATAGGTTTATAAATTATTGTATACTTATAATTAATTAACCTATCAGTGAATAGAAGCACAAAGCCCAGAGGGATAATTTCTTCTATATATAGGCCTATATGTGTACCTTACTGTAACCTTATACACAGTACGTAATTTGTTAGTGTTAATTTTACCTTTAAGAAGTACTTGTAGTTTATTCCCATATTTTTTTATGCTTGCACTGAAATCACAAAATAACACAAATATAAAAAGCTCTTTAACATGGTAATTACACCAGTAGATGTCATATAAAAAATCTTCGAACCTTGATTCTTAGTTAAAAAAAAAAAAAAACTCCGTGTAGCACTTTAGTTTCGTAGGGTACGTAATAAAATATAAAAAGCCCCTTCTGGAATCTAATCACTTGCTTATTAATTGACTCTAATTTAATGGAATACGGTAAGGTGAAAGTCATCACATTTTTATACAGTTATCATATGATGCTAATTTAGGTTAGGTTAATTTAATCTGATATTCAATTGTTAATTCATATATTAGGAATTTCAGCAGGAAAGATCAAGTTTACATAGATTGATAAGTCTAATATACTGTATAGATCTATTTGTCCTAATTAGAGTAATTGTAATTTTTTTACAGGATCATGTTGATGATGGCCAGTATGAAAGTGAGCGAGCAGATAACCTTCTGGAACAACTAATTCCTCCAATCTATTCCAAGCAGTAGGACACAACTATTATTCTTAATGTGGTCCTGTTTCCTTGTTTACTTTGGAAGAATTAAGGCACTCCAATTCACCAAAAAGAAAATTTCCCCTTATTTTTAATTGCATTATCTAATGTTATGTTAAGTGGGAAGTACAGTGTTGGTAAATGTGAAGCAAATGATTCCTCCAAACTATTCCAAGCAACAGAATACCATTATTTTTGTTCATCTGGTCCTGTTTCCTGGCATACTTGGAGGAATCAAAACACTCCAATGTAACAAAAATGAAGTACAGCTCCGGACATATCAAGGGTCCACACTTCTTCCACCAGCGACTTGGTTTGGGCCTCGTCTGATCTGGCAACAGTTGCAGGTGGAGGGAGGGGGGATGTTAGTGGGAGAGGAGGAGTGAAATGTGGGCGGAGCTATATAAGAGGGTAACGAATGATCAGGTAGAGAAGACATGTGTCAGGAGGAATGAATGAAACATACACTGTGAACGGTAACGAAAATCACCAATAGTTTAAAGCAGGGTTCTTCAAACTTTTTCAGTCGTGACCCAGTTTTTACTATGACATCATTCTCGCGACCCATACAGAAAGATATTTTACAAATGATCAGAATTATCAACCTAAGAAAATACAAGGCCAGAAACCGAAACTCAATAATTATTATTAACCCCTTAGGACGGATTGACTGACATGTCGGTGATAAAAAAATTAATCGTTCCCTCCGAATAACCGACATGTCGACGTACCTACAAAAAACTGTAGCGAGTAGCTAGCGAGCTGGCGTTGGTAACGATGGAAAGCTAACGTCCTTGAGAAAAGGCTTGACTGTGGTAGTGGTGTCTGGCAGATGCGTATGCCAACAAGGAAATATCTCACCACTACATGGTGTTTTCTTATGTTTCTCGTATCTCTCTGCTGTCTACTATACTCCAGGAGAGTCTAGACAGACAAAATTACACTGAAATACGTTTATTATCATTGAAAACCACTTAAACGCATTATTTAGGTGTTTATATACATGGTTATAGCGTACGCAGAGCGTATGAGGTTTTCTTTCATGCGTTTCAGGGGACACTATTTATTTATTTTCGGACTTTGACGCTCTGTCATACGCAAACGCGTACACCTAGGAGGCTCCCGTTTTCAGTTCCTGGTGTGTAAATTCAAGCTCTTTCATTCTGTAAGAACAAAATTTGCCTACATGAAAGTTGAAAATTGACCCCCAGAAGTCGACTGGGGATGAAAAAAAAAAAAAAAAGAAGTCAGTCCTAAGGGGTTAAAAGGCATTCTAACCAGAATTATAAACAGAATTATAAGCACAGCCTCATCTACTCCTCCCTCTCTCTCTCTCAAGAAGGCAAATTTTGGTGCAATGATTTTGTTTTATTGATAATTAAATATATGAATATTCGATTGTAAAAATATGTTAGGCGGATTCATGTATGAACTTCATATTTATTTTATTGTCACGAACATTATTATTCTATTTTATTCATGTATTTATTTTTGGGAGCCTGCGACTCAGTTTGGAGGAATTCGGGACCCGTAATTTGAAGAACCCGGGTTTAAAGAAGTGCATACTGCATTAACGTAGGTGGATAGAGGAGAGAAGAAATGTGATGATTTGAGGCGAGGGTGAGGGGGAAGAGGGTAAGAAAAATGAAGGTGATTAGTTGTAAAGTAATAACAAACAAATATAATTAGAATATCTGTTACATTATATCCTTTAAATAAAGGCACTGTTTTTTGTTCACCATCGTAGTGTGATAGACTACTGAATATATTACAAAGGTTGTAGAGGTCAGTATTGTCCTCTAAACCGGTATTTCTGCGGTTCAAAATAGCGTGTTGGTCGGAGGTGTAGCATTGTATTAACCCTCATGTTAGAAACCGTAACATATCGAGTGGTTAGATACATTAGCTGACACAGAACATTTATCCCATGAATTTGGAATAACCTGCTAAATCTAGAAGTTTTATCTTAACCCTATCACCCTTCTTGATAAGAGTCCCCAAGACCCCTATTGTGGTCAGAATTTGCCATTACCGTTACCAAGGACAGTACAGCCAGCGGGAGGAAGGGAGGGATGTAAACAACACGCTATTTTAAAGCGCATAAATACCGGTTTAGAGGACAATACTGACCTCTACAACCTTCGTATTCTACGCTGTCAAAATAGCGTGTTGGTCGGAGCATGACAAGCTGGAGGCGGGAGGTATGCTGTATGTGGCAGGCGCCGCCTAAGTATTTGGATGAAAAGTAATTTATAGTAATAAAAGGTAGTCAATAGTAACATATTGCTTTACCTTATTTTATTACATAGTCTTAATGTACTACTTATCAATTTTAGAGTTACTATTTGTAATTAGTACCTACATTAGCCGAGCTCCCCGACGGGGAATGAGGCGAAAGATTACCTGAGGACACCTGTGTCAGTGTCTTGAGGGCCACGAAAGATATGTCTTGGGCGTCATGCATGAGATAACGTGATCTAAATGATGACGCCGATGCCCAGCCCCTTAGTGACTGCACTTCCTCTAAAGATTGGGTCCGTAGGAATGCTAAGGAAGCTGCTAAGCCCCTGATGGAATGGGCTTTGGTATACATGACCAGGGTCAGCCAAATAAATTATCTTGCATAGCATAAGGCTCTCGACACTGACCTCGTCGCCAGATGCCTATCCGACATAAGATTAATGAACAAATGATCAAAGGAGGCATCTGGGATAGTTAACATATAATCTCTCAGCGCGTGAGCCAGGCATAAGTGGTGGCGAGCCCCCCTAGGCAGGAAACTAGGTATTTTTAAAGGATGGAGCAACTTATCAGATTGTTCGTTTTTAGCTAGAAATGCCGGAGAGGGTGTAATTGTAACCCATGTCATAAGTGAAGCAAAAGTGGTAAATGACGAGAGTCGAGTAAGAGCAGCTAATTGAGATGCTCGAAAACCACTCGCTATTGACAGGAGAAAATTTGAACCTCTGAAAGTTGTTCCATATCCTAAAAGGCCACATAGTGTAACACCTTGTGAAGTGACCATGAGGAGACCCGTTGTCTTTGACGAGGTAGAGAGGCACGGAGACCACGTTTAAGCATGGTCACCGCCCTCGCATGTATAGTAATATAGAAACCAAAGTGCAACTGGTCCGTAATTGCAGCTTGATGAGCTGCCACAGTCGCCGGGGCCCTGTTGGTGGAGACCGCCAACCAGGCCAAAAAGGTGAGAGGTGTGCTGGAGGAAATGTAAGTCAAGGAATTAATTTTATTATATGATTGAAGTCTCCTCCAGCACGACTCGTACTATTTCACCGATGCTGGCCGGAGAGATTTAAGCATCAAATTAGATGTTTGACTATTAAAAATATACATTAAAGCTCTCCGGAAAAAGTCCAAGCATGTAGTCATAAGGACAACAGCATCGGTGAAGTTACCTCTGTGAACAGGCAAGCCGACCCCAGAAACAGTGGGTTCGGACACCTGGCCTACACTCTTCCGAACCACGGTTGAGCAGGCCAATACAAGACGATGAGGAGAACCCACCCCCGTAGGACCGAAGTCCATTGACCACTTTGATGAGAAGTGAGAAGGGAAGTTGAAGTAGGGGGAAAGCATTAAGGAATTTCCACCAACTCCAGTCCCCCGTGAATGCATCCAGACCCCCTGCTAGAGTGGGGCTGTGGAGTGACAAATAATTGGCCAGCTCACCAACGAGGAAGGAGGCGAACTTTAAATCTCACGAGGCCTCCTCATGGGACAGTCTCATGAGCGTAACGCCAAGCCCGTCCTGAGCCTTAATAAAAGTCATCAAAGAGGGTAAGCTGAAGCCCCAATATCCCATCGCCTGCATCCCCTATGTGGAGTGCGTGCGAAGAAAGGTTAAGGACATAGTTAAACCCCCCAATTGAATGTGTATAGTGTACGAGACACAGATCTTGCCGATCTATGTCTCCAAGTCATGGGAATACAAAACAGGCGATCCGAGGAGACCTAGGGTGGCCGTAATATCATCCCTGAGAGCTTGGACATGACACAATGGGTGCCATGTGCTGCTTAGTAGGAAGGTAGGTAACACCCGGTGCCGTTTAGTTTAACATTGGTTTTATTTGAATTTGGTATGGACCACCGTGAAGGTGAATAATATACTTTTGAAATGTTTTGAGCCAAACAGTAAAGGAGACTGGTGGGTCAAAGCAGTTAACTGATATGTCTGGAAAAGTTCTGCAAAATCACAAATAAACAAATTTTGTGAAAATTTTCGGGACACCAATAGTTGCCTCACCACTGGAAGACACACATAAATGAAACCCCCTGTCAGTACAGGTTAGGGAACCTCTGTCTCATTCTTGGTATAGAATGACTGACATTTCGGAGACATATGGTGACCACCTGAGAGTCACTATGAGAAAAGGGGATGTAAAAATGTTTACTTCAGGTAGACCAGCGACTGGAAAACCCGAATTTTAGTGTTGTTACAGCCCCGAGAACGTTTTGAAACGTTATAGCATTCGCTCACATATTTCCCTCGTGCGGCAATGAGGCCGTGTGTTATAAACTCTCATGAACTAGCTCTGAGGTGGCGTCGTTCCGAGAGTGATCAGAGAGTGTGTGAGTGTGAGGTGTCTTGACTGTTGATATACCTCAATGGAGGAGTTGTCCACCTTGAAGATATCAGACGTAATAAACAAATGAGGGTTTAAAAGTAGAAACAGGAGATTTTTTTTTTTTTTTTTTTTTTTTTTGTCCCTTGATAATTATGTGTTTGTCCCACTCTCCAGACTGTTGGTGTTCTTGGGTAGATTAAAAACCCTACCCTCCGTCAGAGGTGTCTGCTAAACCACAATGTACGTAGTTGGGGGCAGCCACGTGACCTGTCAAACCGGGAATTCCAATTTAAACCAAATGGCTTAATACTCTAATGAGGAACCGAGGAGCCCGTCTCGGAAAGATCTGAGGAATGATAGTTACCCATTGGTTGACCATCAGGTTCAATCGATGGCGTTTTAACCACCTGAGAGGAATAACCAGGGCTGCGAAAAATATGCTCACCAACCGTGATACTCCTTGACACCTGGAGAAGGTGAGGGAAAGGTCAAAATACAATACAACACTGCCTGGTATGGGAATGTCGCTTGAAAGAAATGACACTCATTTAGTGAGGTGGTAAGACCTCGCTCCCAATGTAATGAGGGTAGAAGTCACCGACATTGTAAGGACCAACAATAAGGACGTGATGTACCCTATGTGGTACAGGACATAACAGGTTGATCGCAGGGCGAGGTTGTCCTGATGTAGGTAGGATGACTGAGAAGGAAGTATTAGGTGGTTTGGATCCCAGCCCACTTCTTCAGTCTTGGTGATGGCCGTAGCTAACACCATTGGTGCATCCCACCACTGTTGAGGCAGTTCCTAATCTTCTGGGAAGACAAGGGCGAGGTGACATTGAAGGAGGGTGACCTCAAACCCGGTGTTGCCGGAGTAGTACGGCGAACCTCTAAAAAGTCGTAGCCAGTGTTATTTGAGAGGAGCTGAGCCCCAGGCAACTGGCTTAGTTTCATAAAAGAGGCCAGAAGACAGGGTTATCCCCGGCCCAGATAAACCCGGGGTGCAAAATGTGGGAATTCCTTGAATGTGTGAAGACCAACATATATGACCTAGGAGTAAGTGTGCGAAAAGTGAGGATGGATTATGTCCACATCCTTATGCACCTCTACCTGAGTAACTCCTGTCTGATACTCATTGGAGGTAGTATATGTTTGCTATGGGACGCACCCACCCACCCCGAGGCACAGCCCAGGTGTGGTGAAGGTTGACCCTGATTCGACCCTATCAGCTGATGAAGAACGAAACTATGGTGGGGGGGGGGGCGGTGAGAGTTGCATAATGGAGCAGTGGTGAAAGTTTAAGGCTATTTCTTTTCACCACTGCACGAATCTGGCAACTGCTATGAATCCCCCTGCTGAGGACAACCTAGGTTCCTGAAAGGAACTCTCAAAAGGGGTTAGAGATTAACCCACCTCCCGCTATTGTACTCTAAGCAGTTTTATTACTGATTGAGTCTAATCGTAGGTAATAGACGGGGTGTCATGGAATCCATACACCCCGTGGTAACCTAGAAGCGGGAAGGTTGATCCATATTTTACCCACAGCCATGGAGGAACCAAAAATGGTTGAAGGCCGTACAAATGAGTAGTAGTGATAGTATTAAAGAGCAGCTCGAGGTTGCGACTATCGAGGTATACTTGCTGATGACGACTTCAGTTCCTGAAGGGAACTCTCAGCCACTGGCTTGGTTTTACAAAGATAATTTGTACTCTCATTTTCCGAGGCATCCTGGCACAAAACAACATTCACGTCCTGTCGCAGGCGTGACGTGTCCGTAGATACAGGCCAGAGGGCGACCAACTTCCCATCCATCCGTAGTACTGAGTAAGAAGGTGGGAGAGGGCCCCATTCAAGAGTAATAAAAGGAGGAGGGAGAGAAACTGAGGGACCCGGAACCGAAGGGAGAGGAACCGAGGTAGAAATAGAATGGGTAATAACGGGAGGGAGAGTGACAGAAGAGGCAGGCAGCTGATAAGCAGGGAGGAGGGGAGGACCTCACAGTATCGGAAGTATGAGAGGTGTGAGCCAATGGGGGGGAAGAAGGGAGTGGAAGAGGATGGAAAAGAAAAGGATGAAAAACAGAAGAAAGAATAATTGTCTGATGAAAATCAATGACAGGAGTAGAAGAAAAACGAAGAGAAGAATCGGAACCGTGAGGAATAGGCGGGTAGGGACGAGGCAAAACAGTATGTAAATAGACTCTGGGTAGAAGGAATGATAACAGATAACTGAGCCGATGGGGGAGGAAGGGGAAGTGTATGGGAGAGAGACTGAGTGACAGGGTGACGAGCGTGAGGGGGTGGGGGGAAGAGAGCGAGTAGTAGAGAGCGGGGCAGGAACTGGAGGAGCCGGATGAAGTGGGGAAGGAACCGTTAGTGAGGGAGGACACGGGACTCGACTTGTAAGAGACGAGGTTGGACCCGTAAGAGACGTGGAAGGAACGAAAGGAATCGTAATATGAACAGGAGAAAAGGCATGAAAAAGGAGCTGGGTGAGGAAAAAATTCCCGAATGTCATGAATGGGGTCATCCCAGACCCAGATAAGCTATGTTATCATATGGGCGAGGTTCGGAACACCGGAATTGACCGGGGGGGGGGGGGAGGTACGTGAGGAGGGAGGTACTACCGAACCGGCTCCCTGGTGTACCTCCACCAGCGCTACAACAGTACGAAGGTCAGACTGACCTGACTGTGTGCTCATGTGACTACCCACCCCTAGGGTAAGGCCAGGGGTGGGGTTGACGTCCAGGGGAAACTACCTCAACCTGAGCCACTGTAGGTGGTATGAGTTGGGTGTTTCCCTCGCTAGATGTGACTACCAACCCCTAGGGTAAGGCCAGGGGTGGGGCTGACGTCCTGGGGAAACTACCTCAACCTAAGCCACTGTAGGTGGTATGAGTTGGGTGTTTCCCTCGCTAGGGAGCCTCTCTAAAGGAGGTAACCCTGCGATCAGTGGTACGTGAAAGAAACGTCAACGTGTGGTCCCCACTGATAGGAACCTGCGTTCCTGAAGGGAACTCCCTTAATAGGGGGGCTGTCGACCGACCAGTGGCAACTGAACCCATTGTATAAGAAGGGGCACCAGGAGCCAAAGGAACGGGAGCCGGTTGCGTTCGTTACTTGCCTAGACAAGGACGCCCTTTTTGGTCCTAGTCCAAGCCTTACGTAAAAGGGAGAGTGAGGTGCAAAAAGGGCGAGAAGCTGAGGGGACCTCCTTAGCTTCTTCCACCCAAGTCAAGCAAATAGGGCATGCAAGTAGGTCAAACCCGTAAGTAGTAAAACAAGGAGCATACTTTTCCATGTGGATAGACAAAACTACGTATAGGGAAAATAAACAAAAGTTGTGAAGATAATGTGGGCCGCACCACAACTGATCTGAGAGGTCCTAAACAAACAAAAATAATCAGACCTCCAAAGATAAGCCGACTCGGGACAGAAAACCGAGCGGAGTGTGAAGCTTATTATAAATAAACCTACAACATAGAGAAAGAACACAAACTAATAATGTATAATATTAGTTATGGCCTTAGTTATGATCTTAGTTATAATATCAGTTATAATACAATGACTGTACCTACGGGCACTAGGTAGCGTCATATTCTCACCATAATGTCTACGGGCACTAGACCGTGGTGATATAACAAAATAGAATAACATAGTAAATCATAGAATAATAATAGAATAATCATCTACAGTGCTGGCGGTTGAAATTGGCGCGGTAGAGGGCCCGCGCCACTGGTCCCGTCTGTCCTGGCTTCATTTCCCGCTAAAAACCCTAGAATATTGGCGCGGTTCGGGGTAAAAATGATAATTGACAACTCTCCTTGGTTCTCCCGTAGGCTGGCTGGCGGTTACTATACATCAGTTTTCCCATGGGCGTTTTAAGAGGGTGGAGTAAAATTGTGTGTTGTTGCCAAACAGACTTTTCACTTCATAAGGTGGTAGTAGTAATAGTGGTATTAGACGTGGTAGTAGTAGTGGTATTAATGATGGCTCCTTACACACCAATCAACTGCCACACATAACAAAAACAACAAAAACACACACACACACACGCACACACTAACAATGTACTGTACTTATAAATATTGTATGCATGATTTAAAACACACATACACACAATAACAATGTACTTATGAATATTGTATGAATGATTTAAAACACACACACATACACACACAATAACAATTTACTTATTTTTGGTGAGTGTTACATTACAATTGTTTTCGTCAGTTTTATTTGTAAGTCTGTTGATATCTTCGCTACCACGCCAATTTCAACCGCCAGCACTGTAAACACAAATATTTAGGCGGCGGCCCACGAAAAACTACTTCGATAGTAGCGAAGACTGGAGCTACGAAGAGACATCTGAAACGTGTCGCACAGAGAGGAGTAATGGCAAATTCTGACCACAATAGGGGTCTTGGGGACTCTTATCAAGAAGGGTGATAGGGTTAAGATAAGACTTCTAGATTTAGCAGCTTATTCCAAATTCATGGGATAAATGTTCTGTGTCAGCTAATGTATCTAACCACTCGATATGTTACGGTTTCTAACATGAGGGTTAATACAATGCTACACCTCCGACCAACACGCTTTTTTGACAGCGTAGAAATTATCCTTTGGATATTAGACAGCTATCCCTGTATTCGTTTTATCCCTCGTGCTTACCCCGAAGTGGGGTATTGCCGGTAATGATGTGGGCAATACTTTAAGGGTTTTGAGGCCCCTTCGGCCCCAGCCACTAGCTTTTAGTTCTTCAACTGTCCCTCTTTTCTTTCTATATCCTCTGCTTGCTGTGTCACCTCTCTATCTCCGTTTTCTGGTGCTATTTGACTTCGCTGTTGCGCCATTGTCCGTTTTCATTTCTATTGACTTCCAATAGTTGTTGAGACGGGAACGTATGCGTGATGTGTGCTTAAGTCTGCGTTAACGGAACAGTTCGGAGACGCGCCTATAACTCTGTTGTAACATGATCACTTTTCTTTGTCGAACCAACATGTGTGTTTTGTAAGTGAATGAGTGATGTAAGATTCGGGAGAAGACACGCAAACGTATATGATAAGTATAATTGTATTTACTTCTACATTTTTCTCACAGTGAAATAGGGTCACTCTCTTATTAATTGATATTGCTATTATTATTATTATATATATATTTGTGCATTGATATTTCTATTATTATATTATTACATGTATGTTGTGATGCATTGCTATTCCTTTATTATATATGCCAGTGATGTGCTAACTAACCATTATTATTGAGTGATTAATTCTGTGCTTAAGTGTACCTAGTGCCTTGCGTTATTGATGTGTGGTTATTGAAGTGATGGTACAGTGGTAGTGATTTATTGAGTGATTATTGCCAGTGCATTATTTAGTAAGGGAACTCTGTCTCATATTCTGTCATAGTTGGGAATCCTGATTTCATTTATTAATTCTTTCTGTGTTAATTATTTGTCTTTGTGTTCGTTCATATTGTCAATATATTATAGAAAGTCAGAGTAGTTTCTCTATCATTTTTATTCATTGTATCCGTACCTGGGTATATGTTTGGACGGTCTCTTTGGGTCGTGTTATCATTCTTTAATATAGGCTGGGTTTGTACCTTTACCTACAATTCATAACTTTAATAGTCAGATACTTGCTACCCAGTGCTACTTTATTCTGTTGATAACTAACGTCGGGGTAAGTCTAGTCTAGCGACTAGTACAGTACCGTATCTCTACCCTCCGTCCGTAACAAGTGTCACACTAAGTATATTCCCTTGTGGCACACCTTCTTCAGGTTCATGTTCCTCAGATATGGCACCTTCAATTCGCACATGAAATAATCACGAGAAAAACTGTTGAATAATTATAAGGGAGTTTGCCATGCAGACCAAACTCATATAGACTAAATAAAATTCCATGATGCCAATTTGTATCATATGCCTTCTCTCGATCAAATTACACAGTGACATGATCGTGTTTGTTAGTAAAGGCTTCACAAATGGATGATTCTAAACTTATTTATGCATCTGTTGGGGAGCTCATTTTACGGAAACCATACTGTACTAGCGACATGTGATCACCCCTCTCCAACACAACATAAGCCTAGCATTTACTATATTCTCCATTAGTTTACAAATGCAAGTGGTGAGAGAAAATGGTGATAGTTAGCAGCTATTAGGTGATCCTTCCCAGATTTGGGGATGGGAATTATTATCGCAAGTTCACAACCCTCCAAGAAAAAGGATATTCACAAGTGTTCCAAATCAGATTAACCCCTGGGGTCCGGGGATCGGCATGTGCCAACTCTCTGGAGCTGCCCGAGGTTCTGGATATGACGACTCTTTAGAGCAGTCCGATTATATGCATTAGCAGATGTTGTCAATTCCACGAAAAGGTAGCCACTTTTGGCGGATTTTTTGGGACTTAGCTATAGCCAGCAGTGTGTCAATGGCATAGCCATATTCAGTCAGTGTGCAAATGTTTGGCGTGATGGCTGACAATGTGCCTCCGCCGCCTGGCAACACCTTCCACCACCCGCAACCCCACCAACCACCCAGAGCGGGGACTGAGTCACGCATGCTTATGGACACACTACGCTCTAGCACTAAAAGTTACTTCTCTTCCTCACATCATATCTTTGCACACAGGGGTCGTAGAGAGTTGGGATTGATCTTATTCGCAAGAGGAAGTGTTGTTGGTGAGTACAGAACCAAATGTAAATACCTAGGAATTGTAGTGTAGACATTATAGATTTTGGAGAAATCACCCGGACAGGGTGGGTGGAAGTTAGCAGGGAGCTTGGACGCATATTAACCAAGTCCAACTATGTAGGTGTCATAAGGATCCTCTCAGCCAATCAGAACGCTTGCTGGGCCAGCCTCAGGTCTCTCAGCCAATGGCAGCTCGTGGTACAAACCAGAGTCGAGCTGACACTGTATCCAACACAAACAATAATTTCCATTACCGTTCTTACCATAACTCTATCAATATATCTTTTTCGTTCACAGATCCTGTATCTAAAAAGACATATTAGTATCTGTAACTAAGTATGATATCCATATATACGAGAAAAAAAAATCTAAATACTCTAGGTAGAACGTAGCTGATGACTGGTAACATTGTCGCGTCGTAAGTAAAACTCAGTTCTTGTTTAATTCTATATTATCTTTCAGATTTTAATATTTACGTAACTTTAGATGACTTTTGGCCCGAAATACCCGCTGCAGAGATTGTTATGATTCCAGTGCTGCCAGATACAAAGAAATGTCCCCATTTTAGAGTAATGTATAAGGTTCCAAAGGGCTGACAAGTCGAAAAATTGGGAAGTTTTACTAGAGATCCATACTCCTTTTTATCAATTAAACCATTGAAGATACGAGATTTTTAACATTCCATAACACTCGATAAGTAACCTCCTTAATTATTTTTACCAAAATATTATCGTGACTACTATCCTATAATTTTGGGCAGATTAGGGAGTGTACTGTATAAGGAACAAGTAGGGTTATTTAATATTATGATATAGCTCAATGACTTTTAAACATCTATACTATACCAAGCTTTTTTTGTACTCTTTTCTCATTGTTATACTGTACAAGATAATTAGTTGGCTTATGAATTTACTTTACTTAAGTGTCCTAAAGCAATGCTAGCTCATGCTAGATAATATTTATCTAATACCAGGATCTAAATAGGCCCAAACTAACTTGCCAATTTTTAATAAAGAGACCACAGAGTAGCCTAACAAGCACTAATTCAGTCAAAGCCGATCTTAAATGATCAATATGGTCACTGCTCATGTAGGCTATGCATCATTGTGTGTTTCAGCCGTCCTATTGAGAGTTAAGTGTTATTTTTATCTCGCAAATTAATATTATTTAGTACACAATTATTAAGACTATGTTCCCTAAATTCATTGGTTTTCTGTTGATGCATTGGTTTCAATAATATTTCTAGTGTGGAGAGGGCCTAGGAGTTTTTATTTATTATTGCAGACAGAGAAAGCTCATTTATAAATTTCAGATTTGTAGGTGGATGATAGAATACAAGGGAAGGCTAAAGGAAGGAGTGTTGTATTTTGTATATTAGAACTCCAACAAAGACTAGTGTCCATTACCATTGTACAGTCGGCGGCAGAAGTCCTGTCGCCCCACCTGCTTCACCAAAACGCACAGTGTTCATGGGCTCGAGAAATACGTACGTTTTCTACACCTAATAATCTCGAGTCTATGAACAGTGCGTGCCTCGGTGAAACAAGTGAGGCGACAGGACTTTTGCCGCCGACTATACAGTCAGCCGCAAATGTCCTGTCACTACATCTATCAAGTCATGAAGTAAGTATGGAAATATAAGCTTCACGTTATCGTAAACTGGAGAAAAACAGAGGTATATTAATTTTCCCCCTGGATATCGTATTTCTGTATGGTCAATGTGTTTATTCGATAATTAATTTTTATGCTATCTTTTAAGAATCGCTGAAAGAGGCGACACGACTTTTGCCGCCGACTGTACTTAGCATTGGCCACATTGTGACAGTGTTACCAATCATTAAACTGCCACAGCTACGTTCTACCCAGAGTATTTAGATTTTTTTTTTTTTTTCGTATATATGGATGTCATAATTAGTTACAGATACTATAGTCATTCTATCTCGTACTGACCCGTGAGGAGTTGACCGCGGTTCTGCCAGATCTAGGATCAAAGCATTCACCACATAAAGGAAACTGTCCACTAACGAGAGTATATTGACATGAAATTTTCTACACACAATGAATTTTTCATTTAATGGTATATGATACGAATAATTGCCATGTACGTAAAATAGAGAAGATATGTTATTTGTGATGTGGCATATCAATCAAAAGACGTTTCCACTATTTCCGACCCAGGAATTTCCAGGGTGTGGAGAGTGAGGTGACTGAGGTCACATATGTGCACGTGTGTGTCATTCACCTCTTGCCAGCCTACATGGAAGGTCATTGCCGCACTACCCCGTCCTACGTTGTACTCCACAGCCAGACCAAGGAATTTATCTACAGAATAAATAGGTACTTCTTAGCAGAGAAGGCCAAACATGGACCACTTTTACCTCCCACCCAAGCAAGGAAGCGAACGGCAGAAGCTGCAGGCATATCTGACGCTGCTGTGAAGAGGATTTGTTCCAACCCAAACAAGATATGCGACACAGTACCACAACCAAACAAGCCAGTGTTCACTTCACCCAAAAAAAAACCGCACTCCAACAGTCACCAACTTTGACGAGTTTGACAAGTGTGTCCTGAGAAGAACCATCTTGGAGTATTATGCGAGAAGAGAAATACCTACTCTCCAGAAGATAAAAGAAGAGCTCCATGAAAAAAATTATTTCACTGGATGCCTGGAGTCCCTTCGCAAAGTCATCAGAGAAATTGGCTTCAGATACAAGAAAGTCGATGGTCGCAAATTCTTGATGGAAAGGAGTAATGTGCAGGCTGCCAGAGCACATTTTTTACAAGAGATGAAGCGACTCTAAAAAACATGTGACAATTTTGTATACCTACACGAAACTTGTGTCAACCAGAACTACACCGTGCCCAAGTGTTGGGTTGACACTACAGCCAGCAAAGCCACAGGGATCAAGGTGCCGACAGGAAAAGGAAGCCGCCTCATCATCCTCCACGCAGGAACAAAGCACGGATTTGTTCCTAATGCAGAACTCGTTTTCCAAGCAAAAAACGACGGTGATTACGATAACCAAATGACATCTGTCAAATTTAAAGAGTGGTTTAGGAACCAGTTATTGCCCAACATTGCTCCCAACTCTGTTATTGTTACGGATAATGCTGCATACCACTCATCAGACATCAAAGAATGGCTCATCAAGAAGGAAGCACAGCCAGGTGATGAGCTGTTAAAAAGCCAACTTCTTCTTCTTACCAATCAATACGTCACCGGGAAGAAATATTTAATTGACACCATCGCCAAGGAAGCAGGACACAGGGTTGTACGGCTACCACCATATCACTGCCAGTATAACCCTATTGAACTTATCTGGGCCCAAGTCAAGAAGAGTACTGCACAAAAAAAAAAAACTACAAGCTGGCAGATCTGAAGGTACTCGTCATACAATCATTGGAGCAAGTAACCCCATCCAACTGGATTAATGCTGTGCGACATACCGACGATCTCCAAGCAAAGGATACCAGACTTGATCAGTCAGTTGATCATGTCATCGGCTCATTTGTCATCAATATTTCAGATGACACTTCAGACGATGAATAAATCATCTTCATAACAGGCTGGAAGAGGATTAGGCCTCCCGGGGACACCTCTATAAAAAAGACGCGCCAAGACTTTTACCTCAATGGTGGTGTGGAAAGAAGGTCTCTCCTCAATCAATCATTTTTAAACAATATGTTAGAGTCCAGATGTAAAAACACATACTCGATATAAACCACTTGGTAAATCTTGATAATCCATCGTATACTGTATAGCTATATCACTTGCACATAGCAGGAAATAAATATATGTCTCATATTCCCTTATAAGCAGAAACTGTACCTTTTCTTGTCAAAGAAAAGGTACAGTATAAAGGTATACAGTATAAAGGTATGGTATATAGGAGCTGTGTAGGTTTTCGGACCACTTATAGTCACCTTGGTTCATATATACCAAAGTCATACATGCAAATATAAAGAGAACGATTTTGTTCCCATTCTCTTTGGAGTTGGGATATGGTACCGTTAATTAGATATGGCAACAGCGCACCCCGAAGGCGCCACAGCCTTGCGGGTCAGTACGAGATAGAATGACTATAATATGTATTTTTAGATACAGGATCTGTTAGCGAAAGAGATATATTGATCGAGTTATGGTAAGAACGATAATGGAAATTATTGTTTGTGTTGGATACAGTGTCAGCTCGACTCTGGTTTGTACCACGAGCTGTCATTGGCTGAGAGACCTGAGGCTGGCCCAGCAAGTGTTCTGATTGGCTGAGGGGATCCTTGTGACACCTATATAGCTGGACTTGGTTGATATGCAGCCTGGACCTGGCGTGTAACTTTTCAAACCCTCCCCGGATTGGAAGGGATAAAAAAATTTAGTAAAAAATGGCGAGCCTCTTCTGACATAAGGTGCAGGAAATAATAAGGAATAAAATTTTGGCCCGGCGATGAATCACAACACTGAGACAGTGTCATCTGGAACTCTGAGGTAGAGAAGGGATATTATATGACTCACCATCAAGTTAATTAAAATTAATGCCTTTAGACTCCAACTGTTGACGGTAATAATCCATTGGGGAGATAGGGTCTTTCTTGGACAATGGCTTGCAAATGTATCCACTACTTCCTCGGAATCAGCCTTAGTTGTCTCTGGATGAGATAAGGCTGGAGGAGACAGGACCGAGAACTTCCCCATAATCTTTCTGTCTCTCTGGACCCTCCAGAGGTAGCCGCCTTGTCGTGGTGGGGGGGCTTGCATGTCTCTGAGACCTGGCGAGCTAGACTAGAGGCGGCTTCAGCCCCTGCTGTGCCCCGATTTCGGGGAGAGAGGGCTTCCCATGCTAGAAAGAGAGACCAGACTAATTTGTTCCCATGTATTAGGCAGCCAGTACGAGCCAACAGTGCTGCCCTTTAGGGGCCATCCTGTGTTAGATGGTTGGGTGTCTGGACCAGGAGATGTTGGGGAAGGGGGTCTCAGTACTGTCGTGGGCAAACTTTTGAGCCATTGGGGGCTGCTTTTTAAAACGAGTGGCCTCATGGGGGACGAGGTACCCAGCCTACGGCGACCAGCGCTCGGTCCCCTCATCTGCCCGGTAGTTGGTAGCTTTTGGCTCCTGTGCAATTTTAACAATAAATATGATATATGGATATCATTAAGCCTCTTTCGTTTCCTCGAGCGAAGGTCGACTAGGCCCTCGAGATGCCACTCACTTGTCGTGGTGGATTGCAGAAAATTGCAATTTCTGATAACAAAAGAAGACCCAGCAGGTCAGGGTTGTGTCGACAAAACCTGCTAGCGATTTAGACACTGTAATACAAAGGAATACAAAGGAAGTACAGGCAACAGGAGGCTCATAGTGACCTTTTACAAGGTTTACCTGTTTAACTACGTTAATCTAGTCTAGACTACGTGTTGAAGGAAAGAATAGATAAAGGACAAGGCTCCTTCCCACCCACCACTCCCATCTGGTATCCCGGTTGGAAAAACAAATAGAAAATAACACCTTGTTCATTGATAAAGAACGCACAAGGAAATTTTGTAGGAAAAGTAGTGGAAGCCTAATTCTAACATCTACTTACTACTACCAAAAAGAGTATGGAAGGTAAAGAGGGGACATTCTGCTCGCTCCCGTGTTATTTTAGTGACGGTGGCGTCCTAAGTGAGAAGCGCGTAAAACTCGAGTTGTGGCGTCACTGGCGAGGTAAGCAGCATGGTCGGTAAGCAGTTTTGTGCTGCGATATGGACTCTATGCACTTTCAATGCTTTACCAGCAGAAGCACAGTACACTGCAGACTTTGTTTAAAAGATGGACCAATTATTCAACTGTTTTAATAGTGGATCTCGTACCAGTGCTGCTAAAATGAGACATGCATTTAGTGTAAATTCAGGTCACAATGAATTTCTATCTGGCTGCTTGACATGGTTCGCTAATACTAAATAACTGGGTCCTCATACCCTGCCTTGTATTCTTGGTTGGCAGATGAACATAAATGGTCTGATACAGTTGTGGGATGAACTACATTCAAACTACTAGCTGTCTTACTTGCTAACCAATAGACTCAATCAGGATTGCTTGGAGAATTTATTTTCAGTACTGTGGTAGTTGTGGTTGTAGTGGTGGTAGTGGTAGTTGTAGTGGTGGTTGTCGTGCTTGTTGTAGTTGTACTGGTAGTAGTTGTGCTTGTTGAGGATGTGGTGGTTGTAGTGGTGGTTGTCGTGCTTGGACTGGTGGTAGTGGTAGTTGTGCTTGTTATGGATGTGGTGGTTCTACTGGTGGTAGTTGTGCTTGTTGTGGTACTACTGGTGGTAGTGGTAGTTGTAGTTGTGGTAGTTGTGGTTGTACTGGTGGTAGTTGTAGGGGTGGTTGTACTGGTGGTAGTTGTAGGGGTGGTTGTTCTGGTAGTAGTTGTAGTGGTCGTTGTACTGGTGGTAGTGGTAGTTATGAGACTACCATAGGCCTATCTGAATGACAGTGGATTTGATGTGCTTGTGTGTGTGTGAGTGCCAAGCATTACGGTGGGTTAGAGAATAAAGTAATTGTATAAATTGGGACTTTTTAATTGCCTTTTATGCCATGTAAAGGCACTGGGGAAGTATTCTTGGACTCCTCAGGATATGGTGTACACAGGATTATAGCAGTAGGGACATGAGTGTGTCAAATGTCAGTGACGAGTTAAAATGTAGGCTACTTTAAAAAAAATCTGGAAATTACTAAGAAAGTGCTACATCGATATAAATATGTGCATCATGTAAATTAAAAAGTATTTTTCCTATCTTCATAAGCGATAACAAGAAGAGAAGTAGCATTGGTGTTGAAGTATAGTTAACCGTGCTTGCCGCCGGGCGGCGCCACTATTCCCGCTATTACATTCTCCCCATTGGGGCGGTCGAGAGTGTCCCCTCTTTACCTTCCATACTCTTTGCAACTACTACTAAAAAAAAAAAAACATACTAAAAACCGTTTTCTTTGCAGTATTTGTCGAGGCGATGTTTAGAGTTTTCTACTGTATTCGCTGCTACTACAGATGCCTGGAGTTTATTTCAATAGTTTACGACTCAGATATTGAAAAAGTTCTTTCACAGTTCAGTGTTAAAATGTTGTCCTCTAAGTTTATAACCGTTATTACTCGTTCCAGACTGGGGATAGAACTGGAATAAATTTTCATAGTTAATTATATTACAGATTTTTAGGATTTTGAAAGTTTCGATGAGGTCGCCATGTGTTCCACAATTTTCAAGAGAAAATATGTTGAGCTTTTTTAATCTTTCCTCATATATCAAATTACTAATGCTAAGGATAATTTTAGTTGCTTTTCTTTGTAAGCTTTCCAACCTTTTAACATCTTTTGCATAACAGGGGGACCATGGTTGCATGGAGTATTCTAAATGTGGTCAAACAAGAGATGTATATAAGCACGTTATTTCTTCTGGTGACATATATTTCAAATTCCGAGCAATAAAGCCTAAAACTACATTAGCCTTTTTACTTGCTACTAAACACTATGCACTCGTCTTTAGATCGCTACTAATTATGACACCCAAGTCTTTTTCCTCTTTTACTTTTGCCAGATTTCTACCTTGTAATGTATAATTGTGTCTCAGGTTGTTATTACATACATGCATCACCTTACATTTATCCACATTAAACTTCAACAACCATTAATAGCTCCATTCTGACTCACTCTGAATGGCTTCACAGTCTTCGTCGCTATTTACAGTACCTCCAATTTTTGTATAATCTGCGAATTTGGATATTTTCGAGATAATTCTGCATTCTAAGTCGTTTATATATATAAAAAAATAGTGTTGGTCCTACCTAACACTGATCCCTGTGGCACCCCACTTACAATATCCAGCCATTCTGATGTTTCCCCATTAATTACGACTAGTTGCAGGCGGTTTGATAGCCAATCTCCAGTCCATGTGCACAATTGTCTCCCAAGCCATGTGTTTTTAAATTCAACAGTAGTTGCTTATGTGGTACTGTGTTATACGCTTTCTGAATGTCTAAATATACAATATCATTTGGCACTTATTCGTCTGCATAACAGCTTATGGAGTTAAAACACTCAAGTAAATTGTTAGACAAGATCTATTGTTACTGAATACGGTGTTGAGAGTCCAAAATTAAACTTTGCTCATTTAGATGTGATATTAGTTTTTTTGAATATTTTTATTATAACGGATGTTAAACTTATCGGGCGGTAGTTTCCAGCATGACTTTTATTACCTTCCTTTAATATAGGGGTTACATTGGTTTCTTTCAAAGGGCTGGCACTTTACATTTGCTTAGTGACATATTAAATATTTTTAAGGTTGTAAAACTTCTCTATGACATTCACGGTATAATCTGAGAGACACTTTGTCACATCCTACACTTTTAAAAGGATCTTGTGTTTTTTTATACTTTAAGAGGTTTTCATCTATAAATTAGTTAATTTTTAGTTTGTTACCATCTGCTACCTATGAGAAGTACGGAGGTTCTGGTAAATTAGTTTCACTTTCCTTTTTAAAAACTGAGTTAAAATATTCATTTAGTACGGTTGCAATGTCTTTATTCCCATTTACTATGACATTGTTTTTGTTTAGTACTGGTCCTGTGCTTGCTTTCACGTTTTTATTATTTTTTTATGTAACGATAAAATTTCTTAAGATTTTTCTCACAGTTACGCTTGGGAAGTCTGATTTGTCTTTTACTCATACGTTTTGCATCTACATATTTTTTTTAGTCTTTGCGTGAATCAGTACGTTTATATACTTTATATGCCTTTCTCTTGTTATTAATAGTACGCTAAATTTCATTTGTCATCCAAACTAATTTGCGGTTGTTAGTTACTTTCTTTATTCTTGGTACATGTTTCTTTTCGATTGACAGGAGTTTATCTGTGAGTATATTACACATCGCATCGACGTCTTCCTTATTTAGCTTATTTAGGAATTCCGTCTAAAATTATAAAAATTTGCTCTTTTATGGTTAGGTACTAGGCTAACTGACTATTTTCGCAGATCTTAGTTTTACAGTTTATGTTACATTTTATTATTCTGTGATCGCTGTTTGCAAGAAGCTCACCGACTTAAATCAAGGTCCGTTGTTAAAGCAAGGTCGAGGATATTATTATCTAGGTTTGAATCTTGTACCAATTAATTCAAATAGAGTTTACGAACGATTTTCAACAGACGTTTTCCTTCGTTGTCGCCTGACTGAAGTTTCCAGTTTATTCTTGGAAGGTTAAAATCACCGCATTTAATTGGCATTTTTATTTTCTATTACTGATTTTATCTCTTCGTATAAAAAAATGGGGGGGGGGGACGATATACTGTACCGATAATTTAATGTTTTCCATTTACTTTAAGGAATCATGCATTGTGTTTATTTTTGTTTATTTCGATTGCATACAAGTTATCTCTAATGAGTAAAAAAACTCCACCCCTATTTTGTTGACCGATATATTTGCAAGTCTTTCCTATGGCGCTATCCACTCAATTTTTAAACGTTTTGGTGTGGTTCTCCGTATCCGTCTCACTTCTGACAGTGACTGCAGATCCAATCGGTGTTATATAACTTTTAATACAAATGCCACTGCCAAAGCAGCTTTTGAGGCAAAAGATTCTGTGTCTGTGTGGGGATACTCACTGTACGCTTCAGATGAAGCCGTCAACAAATGTAGTTGACAGTGACAATGATTTCTGCACAAACATATTTGATGACTCTTTAGAGTTTAGAGCATGTCCCTAAGGCGTGCCGCGTTCCTACACCTTTTGTTTTCTGGCTTACTAAAGGGAGGGGCATGGTAACCTCATCCATGCTTCTAGGTATCTAGAAAAAGAAATTGGATTACTACCGATGGGCAACATAAAAAGTATGGTAAGGGTGTTTTAATCAGTACCAAACATCTTACACAGGCCATGAGGCTCCATAATCTCCCCTGTCCTTCTGATGGCATGTTTGAATCATGCAAACCTCATCGAACATTTAATTATAGCAAGAGGGGTATATACAATGAAGACCTGTATGACTTCTCAGAAGAGGACATTCTTGCTATGTGCTCTGATAGTGTTCAACGAGTAACAAAGATGAAAGGCAGTAAAAATATGATCATCCTCACTTTCTGTGGCTCGCATATTCTATATTGCATTAGCATCAACCCTACCTCTTTTGAGGTGAAGCCTTTTATTGAGCGTCCTTTACAATGTTTTTGTTGTTATGAGTTTGGTCATGGGAGGAGGAACTGCACAAACCGTTCCCGGTGTGGTACCGGTAATTGTTCTGTTCTTGACTCACATCCTACTTCTCAGTGTCAGTCAGAGAGTTACTGCTTTTACTGTAGGGATGCTCACTTCCTACGTTCTCGTTCATGTAAAACTTACCTCCTCGAGCAGGATATCTCCACTTGGCTAACTCCCAATTCATCAGGAGTGGTAGTGCCAAACGGCAACTCAACTTCAGCCGACAGAAGGATGGTGGTGTGAAGACATATGCCTCCTCCCTTCGCCCTCATCATTCCAAATCGACAACATCTAATTCGGTTGCAGCACCCTCTCAACTCTTACTCTGGTGAGAACGTTTCTCCGGTTTCACTACATAATAGCTTCTCTGTCTTGGAAATTGTATCAGACACTCATTCTAGTGATTCTTCCCCTGATGACAATTCTCACCTTTAACTAAAGGTGTTCATGTGGTAGAGGTTCACGCTACCACACTATCTATCTATCTATCTATCTATAGCTCTGACGCCTCGCTCCCTCCGGGAATTCCCACCAAGGGGGTGGCCACGGCAGAAGAGTCTCCAGTTTCCCCTGTTTCAGCACTCCCTCCTCACTTGTTCCATCCCCCCTCACACTTCTCTCTCTCACATACTCTTCCACTCTGTTCTGCCATCTAACCGGAGGTCTACCTCTCACACCAGGGCCCACAACTTCAGTATCGTACACCTCTTTACAAACTCCACACTTTGCATTCCCTCTACATGTCCAAACCATCTCAGTGTATTAAGCTTCACTCTCTCTACCACTCCACACTCAATACCAATGGGGAATTTTCTAAACTCGTGGTTGCCACCAGGTGGCATCACAATCGGCGGTTCATCGCGCACACAAGCAAAATAAAATATTCCTTCAGAGTCATTCTATACACAAAAAAAATGCATCGAGCTTAAATGATACATATTTCTACACAATTTTTTCTAAGTAGTAAAACACAGGTAAAATAGTACTATTCGTGATCAAAAGGAGTTAAGTTGATTTTCTGGTGAAATTGGCATTCAGATTATTTGGCCATCTCGGGATTACCAAACAGGTACACCATTGATTGGAAACAAAGTAAATGAAAATACAATAAACATAAAAAGAACATGCAGGTCATAGTTAAAACTCCGAATTACATAGATCAACTTCCTGGTTTATTGAAATACATATTTCAACTCGAATGTGCTGGCGAAGTAGTCGAATCGTATAGCAACTATCCACCGTTTCCTTTGTCCAGCTTCTTTGGGGAATTTGTGGCCCCCATGTCTAATAACACATTGAGGGACACAACACGATGATGGCATGGTTGATAAAGTTGATTGTTGAGGTCTTGAGGAGTAAGGACTCTCCCTCTCGGATGTTTGTTTTGGTTCCAACTCGCTGAGTCTCGCTCGGCTACTTTTGCCTTGTCGCTCACTTGGTGAAGGAGATGCTAATATCTCCACAAAAATAACTATATCTATATATTACCATGTTACTGGGTATGTTACGTCATAATATGTAGTACAGTCTTAATCATATTTATTTGTATTGTCCAAATAAATAGATTTTAGCCTTGGCATATGCCTTACTTTAAATATCGACAGCAGAAGGTCGATAATCACGAAACAAAAATATCTAATTTAACCAACTTATCTCAAAATTATCCATACAGGGTATTAAAAAGTCGATGCAGGATTTCGAAAGTATCATAATGATCAAGGTTCTATGCATTTGTATGCTGATGGGATTTTTAAAAACAATATTTTAGCTCATGTCGCATGAACTGACTGCACAGCAGTGACATCTAGCGGATTAGTTCCAGAAATTCCCCATTGCCTTCTCACTCATACCATATCTCTCATACAAATTCTCATTACTTTATCCATCCCACCTAGTATGTCCTCATGCTCCTCTCAAGTAATTCATTTCCACAGCACCAATTCTTGACTGATGCGCCCTACTCCATGTCCATGTCTCCGACGCATATGTCAGTGTTGGCAGGAATATACTATTTCTCAGTCCCTTTTTCACTTCCATACTCACACTCCTACCCTTCATAATCCTTCCCAGTGATCCTATGACCTACCTACCCCTCACTGCTCTCTCCATGATTTCTCCTTCCATATTTCCATGTTTACACAGAACTGTTCCCAGATACTTGAATTCCCTCACCTCCTCCATCCTCTCACCCCTTAAAGTTATCTCACATTCCGTCCCAGTTGGTACAGCCACTCTATAGGGTGTAGTAAAGTCAATTACTTCTGTTTTGGTCCTCTCAAATACCATTCATTACCTTACTCTTACCAACATTCATCTTCAGTTTTCTTCGCTTACACACGGAGTGAAACTCATCCACCACCCTCTGTAACTCCCTTTCACTCTCAGCCATCAACACAGTGTCATCCGCAAATAAACTTGCCATTGAGGACCAATTTGCTTCATTCAGCCTCAATTTCACCCCTAGGCCATTCACATTGGCTTTCATCTCTCTCATACAACCATCCATATATATATTGAACAGCCATGGTGACATAACACATCCCTGTCTCAGCCCCACACTAATATTAAAACTCTCACTTAGATCACCCTCTACCCGCACACATGCTGTTGCCTCTGCATAAAAGGCCTCAATGCCTTTCAGCAAAGACCCCCAACACCATAAATTCTCATCACCTCTGACATAGCTTTCCTATGCCTCCTCCAAGTCCATGAAGGCAGCATACAACTTTCTACCCTTCCCAATATATTTCTCCACTATTGATTTTAATGCAAATATTTGGTCCACACATCCTCTACCCTTTCTGAACCCTCCCTGCTCCTCACTAACTTTATTCCCTGTTACTTCAATCAGTCCCTCAGTAAGAACCTTCACATACACCTTCCCCGGTACACTAAGAAGGCTTATTCCCCTATAGCTACCACACTCCTCCTTACTCCCCTTCCCCTTATACAAAGGCACCCTTATACTCTGGCACCTCTCCCTGCCTCCAAGCCAATGTGCATATAAGCAACATCCACTCCACCACTACCCCTCCCCCCCCCGGTGCCTTTCCCATATTCATCTTTCCTATTGCTTTCCTAACCTCTTCCCTTCCTAATTCTCCCTGTACACCCTGTCGTCTATCACCTGCCTCCATCCCCATGCATGTCACCACCGCCTCCCTCCATTCCCCTCATTCATCAGACCATCAAAATGCCTCTTCCACGCTTCTTTCACTTCCTCACTTCCACTCATAGTAACTCCATCCTCTCTCTTCATTCTCGCGCTACCAGACTTTCCTTCTCCTCTTTCTCTTTTCACCTCCTTCCAGAATAATTTCTTGTTCTCTTTAAACTTTTCACTCAGTTTCCTGCCAAACTTCTCATCTACTCTCCTTTTACTCTCACTCACCATCCTTTTCACTTGTCTCTTACATACATTATATTCTCTCTTCCATCTTTCTCTCACTTCTTCCGACACATTCCTCTGTAATGTTCTCCTATATACCTTCCTTTTCTTCTCTACGGCATCTTTCACTTCTTCTGACCACCAAGCACTCCCTTTCTTGCCCCTTTTCTGTGTCTTGTATCCCACTACCTCTACTGCTGTCCTCAATACTATTGTCTTAAACATTTCATACACAGCATTCACTCCCACTCACTCCCTATCCCCATCCTTGCATCCCCCAGCACCTCACCCACCCTCCTCTTATATTCCTCCCTATACTCTGCTACATCTAATTTCCCACTAGCCACCTCCCTCTTGTTCCTCACCCCTTCATCCCTCCTACTATATTCTCACTTAACCCTAACCTTCATCCTTACCAACACCGCAAAAGAGTCGGAGCATTGGGTCATTCCTCTCACCACTTTTGCATCGTACACATCCTTCCTCAACCTTTCATCCACTGCCACATAATCTATCAAACTCTTTTGCTCTTTTCTCTCATCTCTTCTCCTCCATGTATACCTGTGGATCATCTTGTGCTGAAAGAAAGTGTTTGCCAAGAACAACCCCCTCTCAGCACAGACATCCATCAGATACTCACCATTCTCATTTATTCCTTCTACACCCTATTTACCCACAATACTTCCTACTTCCTCATTCATATCTCCCATCATCACCACTCTCCTTCCATTATCATCCCCTCTCAGACATGCATTCAACTCCTCCCAAAACACTCTCATCCTCTCTCTCCCCGTCCAACTCTTTTCATTCACTGGTGCATAAGCACACACCCACTCATATTTCACCAAGCAAATCTTTCCAGTCATCCATACTATCATCGATCCATTCCACCCATGTCCATCCACTCCCTTCCACACCCACGGAGACACCAACAGCGCACACCCTTCCTTTCCTCTTCCTTTACTCTTCTCATTTAGACCCGTCCATACTACTCCTCCCTCCATTCCCTCCGACAGTCCACTCTCCCTTTCTTCCTTACACTCAACCACTCCACATCCTTTCACATGTGTCCCCGTCACTCCCATCACATCCACTCTCCCTTTCTTAAAACATTCTACAATCTCTCGTTTCTTAGTCCCATCCATCATTCTATTCACATTCACAGTTACTACTCTCATGCATTCCCTCTATCCCACTCCCTCTACAGGGCAGCCCGGAGACCCCCCCCCCCCCACCGCCAGTAGCCATAGCTGTCCACTCCCCCATTGGGGGTCCACTGATAGCTGGCAAGGCAATGCAGTGCTCATTCCCGGAGGGACACGGGCCGTCGGCATTGTCAAAAGATAAAAACACGGTTATAAATTAGAAAAAATATCACAAATTATAGAAACAGGCAATAAAAGAAATTAAAATCTTAAAACACTAAAATACAATAAAAACCTTAAAACCTAGCCTATATGTGGGGTAAGCTAAGTTTAAGTCTCACCCCCCACACCGCCTTCCCCTTTGGCCCCACCTCCTGAATGGATAAAATAAAGATAAAAAAAAAGGTGTACCCCCGAGGTCACCGCTTGGAAGCGGGGTAAGGCTTACCTACCCTTCCTGGGGAGGGGTAGGTCACCGAGGTTGTTGCTCTTCCCTATACCGACAGACGATGTTGCTCTGTGCAGCAGCAAATATCTCGACCTCATCGGTTACGATACTGCCACTGCTCAAAGCTACCCCACACTCTCCAAAAAAGAAACCCAAGTCAACTAAATTGCATCAGAGACGCCTTTGTGGTTCCTCTGAGACACTAGACTCCGTTGACATTCCTCCTTGCAATACAACCGTCTCTGTAGACTCTTCCATAATTTCCTCTCAGTCCCACCAGGAGGGTTCTCGCTTCTCCAATGAGTATCTTGATTAAACAGATGTTCCACCTCGCAAGCTTCCTTTGGGAACATCAGAAGGGCGTGAAATGAATGTAGATACCTCGGTTGTTGTGACTTCAAAAGATACGGGTTCTCTTCCTCTCGAGCAGCGGGGTGATTCTTCCACCTCTAGCTTCTCCCCTGAGTGTGTTTGTCTCCAAGAGACAATGCTTGGGAAATCCATTTCTGCCAGTCCCACAGTATACTCTATATTTTATTCCAATTCCTTTGAAGGGCAGGGTCACCATGGTGGCTCTGCCATCCTAGGTCGACGCGATGTCCCATGCACGAGCTCCAGGATGTTGCAGTTAAGGTTTTTATAGACCGCCCCTACACTGTGTGGATTATTTCAACATAAAGCTAATAATGACTATAATATCAATTGGACAGGATGTAAGACTTTAGCCAAATCAAAATGCTTCTATGAAAGAAATGTAATTGAGTCTTTTCTAATTTCTGGTACAAACGATAAAAATGTAAGTAAGAGCTCTGGACATTTTATGTGTGACAAAGTATTAACAGAATTAATAATAAGGAAATCTCCACCAGACTAGACGGACAGGTCTAGGTAAGGTGAGGTCAGGTTATGTGTTGATAAAATTGGCTATGCTCACCACCCTTTGTACTCTGTGTGTATATATACTCCGATTTGACACCCTTGTATTCATTCTGTCTGAAGATGTAATATACGAAAGTACTTACTGTTCCTGTTTCCTTTCTCCTGTGGATATTTTGCATACAATTGCTTCATGGTGTACTTGCAGTTAATATATACATATATTCAACAGAAGTTCTGTTGATACAGTGTTAAATGAAAGCATTAAGTGAACGAACTGTAACACTCGTACAGGCAGGACATCGTCATTGCATAGTTACAAAGCACGCAATGGCTCCTTGTCATCTACATTAACTACGAGTACAATACACTGCAGCTTCCTATTCTGTCATCCCATATTCCGGCAGGACGTCCGCTGTCCTGGTTTTCCATCTCGAACACAAGACATTTTCCATTTTCTTTGAATAAACTGTTCTCCACCGTATCCTTCTCTTCCATCATCCTAGATTTCGACAGGTCTGTCCTCTATCCCGTTTCTCTACATCTTACAAAGGACATTTTTACCCTACGGTTGTTACTATGTCATTGTAGCCGCTCTTCTCATAGTCATTGCAGTTGGAGTGGCTTATCATTAGCAGTGCGCCTTAGAAAACACTCGTGACAGATTACATGATAGATTACAGTCATGACCTTGGAGTGTGTTTGCGCGTGTGGGTTTTTCTATTCACCCACTGTATGATCACGTATTGGACTCGTGATCACCAGCTTATACCGTCGGAAGGAGCTCAAAGCTCGTACTAGACCGATCTATAGGTAAGGCTTGGATCTCTCACACACTACATATCCTTGCTGAATGGGACACTAACTACTCACTTGTCTAGTGGCAGGCGAGAGTGATGATACTGAGCTAGCGAGCAGTGTATGTGTGTGTAATCTTTGAGCAGTAAATTAAGGTAATCTGTTTCAATGCATAATTTGTCAGTACTATGATGTTAGCCTCCTTAATTAATATTTCTGAAGGCAGCTAATCCCATTAAATCCAGAGTATTCAACTCACCCATTAGGACCCAGGGGATGGGACCGTAGCCAATGGAGAAAGCTGCCATATAGGCAATGAGGGAGACGAGCGGCATCCAGCCGAGGGTGTCCATGGCATGTTGTTCATCCTGATCCTTCTCGTAAAAGAACACATCCAAGGCCACTGAGGGTATGAAGGTAAGGTTAGTAGTTCATTTCATATAAGTTTTAGTTAAAAAAAAAAAATCTAGTTGCATATAGTTAAATTGAGTTGAGCTTTATTTGTCAAATTGGATAATTAGTGCACGTACACGTGCTCGTAACCCCTATATTTAGTTACCGAGAGAAATACACATAGTGCTGGACGAGAGGATGAGGAGAAGCTTTCTACCCAGCCGGTCACACAGAAAGGTCGCCACTATCGTCGCTAACATCCTTCCATATTTTTTATGATCTCTTGGACTACGGGTATTATTTTCCGTTGATCGAATTCTGGTAGTGTTCTATGAATGTCATCCAAGACCTGTGCCATTATTTGTGGGTTTTCTGAAAGGTATATCAACCTGTGACATCAGTAATGCTTTTCTTCGACAAAAAGGATATTCTCTAGATTTAGTGAGTTGGTGGTTTTATGAGATAGTTTAATCATCATTAGATTGTCACGATGTTGATTGTAAAACAGCGAGGCTTCTACGATCGAATGCGTTACTTTCTCATGTTTATACTTGTTGTGGCTGTTTGAGAGAGAGAGAGAGAGAGAGAGAGAGAGAGAGAGAGAGAGAGAGAGAGAGAGAGAGAGAGAGAGAGAGAGAGAGAGAGAGAGAGAGAGAGAGAGAGAGAGAGAGAGAGAGAGAGAGAGAGAGAGAGAGAGCTACAAGGAGTTACAAGGAAAAGAAGTACCCTAGGGGACCTTACGATCTATACAAAGAGGGTACCTGTGGGTTTAGTTGCGCAAGTAGGCGACCGTCCTCGAATGTGTCATGTGAAACGATCAAGGAACACTCGCACAACGGCTTAAACACCTAGACGGTGGTTTAAGGCTTTGTCTAATCTGGACTTGAACTGATCCACAGAGTTGCTGTTGACTACATCAGCAGGAAGCGCGTTCCAAGTACCGCAGATGCTGTATGTAAAGAACTTACCACACAGATCACGGTTGTATCGCTTCAGTTCAAGTTTGTAGCCATGATTCCTGGTTGTACCCTCACTGAGTTGGAAAATGTCCCTGTAGTCTACATTGTCAAAGCCTCGTAGTATTTTAAACACTTCGATAAGCTGACCACGCAGTCTCCGGGTTTCCAAAGAGAACAGGTCGAGTTCTACCAACCGATCTTTATAGCTCTTGTGTCTAAGAGAGGGTATAAGTTTGGTTGCCCTGGCTTGCACTCGTTCCAATCTCGCGATATCCTTTCGGTAAGAAGGACTCCAAAACTGGACTGCATACTCCAGGTGCGGTTGGACAAGGGAATTGTACAGACAAAGTACTATCTCCTTGTTCCGGTATCCAAACTGTCGTTTTATGTACCCTAACATCCTTTGGGCTTTCTTCTCAGCCTCAATACACTGCTTTGAGAACTTGAGGTCGCTGGTGATAGTTACACCCAAGTCTTTCTCAGTATCAGTGCTTACGAGAGCATTGCCCTTAAGGTTATACTCTGTTCAGAGAGAGAGAGAGTTACAAGGAGTTACAAGGAAAGGAAGTACCCTAGGGGACCTTACGATCCATACAAAGAGGGTACCTTTGGGTTTAGTTGCGCAAGTAGGCGACCATCCTCGAATGTGTTATGTGAAACCATCAAGGAACACTCGCACAACGGCTCAAACACCTAGACGGTGATTTAAGGCTTTGTCTAATCTGGACTTGAACTGATCCACAGAGTTGCTGTTGACTACATCAGCAGGAAGCGCGTTCCAAGTACCGCAGATGCTATATGTAAAGAACTTACCACACAGATCACGGTTGTAACGCTTCAGTTCAAGTTTGTAGCCATGATTCCTGGTTGTGCCCTCACTGAGTTGGAAAATGTCCCTGTAGTCTACATTGTCAAAGCCTCGTAGTATTTTAAACACTTCGATAAGCTGACCACGCAGTCTCCGGGTTTCCAAAGAGAACAGGTCGAGTTCTACCAACCGATCTTTATAGCTCTTGTGTCTAAGAGAGGGTATAAGTTTGGTTGCCCTGGCTTGCACTCGTTCCAATCTCGCGATATCCTTTCGGTAAGAAGGACTCCAAAACTGGACTGCATACTCCA
Organism: Petrolisthes cinctipes; assembly: GCA_033782935.1. Lineage (NCBI taxonomy): Eukaryota > Metazoa > Arthropoda > Malacostraca > Decapoda > Porcellanidae > Petrolisthes > Petrolisthes cinctipes. The sequence goes on along the minus strand of JAWQEG010003890.1, from coordinate 3,991 downwards.
GGTGCGGTCACACAAGGAAATTGTACAGACAAAGTACTATCTCCTTGTTCCGGTATCCAAACTGTCGCTTTATGTACCTTAACATCCTTTGGGCTTTCTTCTCAGCCTCAATACACTGCTTGAGAACTTGAGGTCGCTGGTGATAGTTACACCCAAATCTTTCTCAGTATCAGTGCTTACGAGAGCATTGCCCTTAAGGTTATACTCTGTTCGGGGGTTTCTGTGGCCTATATGCATAACTTTGCATTTGTTCACGTTAAATGGCATTTGCCACGTGTCAGACCACTCCCCGATCTTCCTAAGATCTTCTTGTAAGCGGGTAGTATTTCCTTCTTTCGCGACATTCATACCAAGCTCAGTATCATCAGCGAATTTGGAAATCTTGGCAACCATGTCACCATCCACGTCATTAACATAGATGATAAACAGTAGTGGTCCCAGAACAGAACCTTGGGGAACACCGCTAGTAATGGGCACCCACTCTGAAGCCTGTCCATTCACTACCACCCGCTGCCGTCTGTCACTTAGCCAGTTCTCTATCCAATTTGCCACATTTCCGTCTATGCCCAGTGCACGCACTTTCCGAAGGAGGCGGCGGTGGGGTACCTTATCAAAGGCTTTCTGAAAGTCTAAGTAGACAACATCGACCGCTTTATCCCGATCATGCTCACTGAAAACAAAATGGAAGAATTCCACCAGATTTGTGAGGCATGACCGGTGCTGCCGGAACCCATGCTGGGAACCCCTCAGTAGCAAATTTGATTCTAAGTGTGCTGTTATTTTGTCCACCATGATGCTCTCCATGAGTTTACAGACTATCGAGGTTAAACTGATGGGTCTGTAGTTTGACGGTTGGCTAGCATCTCCCATCTTGAAGATAGGAGTCACCTCTGCCTCACGCCAGTCTCTAGGAACGCATCCAGTCTGGATTACCCTGTTGAAGACCATGCACAGGTGCCGTGATACTTCACCATACACTTCTTTCAACACTCTAGGTAAGAACCCATCCGGACCGGGGACTTTTTGCTTTTATTCGATTATTTTTCTCTCGATTTCTTCTTGGGTGAAGACCATTGACTCCAACTTCTCACTGAAGGAGTCCAAAGGTTCGGGAATGGGACCACTCTCCTCAGAGAACACTGAAGAGAAGTACTCATTTAAGAGGTTAGCATTTTCTGCATCAGAGTGCATCAATGCTCCATCCTCATTCACCAAGGGACCGATCCTGCGTCGGATTGGTTTACGGCCATTCACATAACTGAAAAACTCCTTGGGTTCTCTTTGCAGAGTCTAGCCACACGGACCTCCTCAGCATGCTTAGCCGCCCTTATTTTGGACTTCACGTTTCGATTCAGTCTTCTATGACCGTCAAAGTCCCCAGATGCCTTCGCTCGACGATACGCAGTTCTCCTCTCCCTTAGTAGGTTACGGATTTCCCGATTAAACCACTTCGGTTGAATGAACTTCTGACCTGTTCCCTTCAGAGGAATAAAGCGTGACTGAAGTTCCATGAAGGAAGACAAGAATGACCTCCACAGATCATCAGCACTCTCTCCCTCCTCTAGTTCCATTTCAGCAACGCCTTCACGAAGACCTGCAAAGTCCGCTCTCCCCATGTCTAATTTTCTATGCACCGGGGTCACGGTCTCCACATTAGGGACCTTAACTGAAAATCTTATAAGCTTGTGGTCGCTTCCACCTATTTCTTCATTTACAGAGAGGTCTTGAATGATGTCATCCTCGGAGGTGAGGACCAAGTCGAGTATGTTAGCACCTCTTGTTGGCTCCTTACCCATTGAGTGAGGAATTCATCATTTACAAACTCCAAGAGTGGTGTGTTCTCGGCAGAGGGCTCTCTGGTTTCCCAGTCAACATGTGTGTTGAAGTCCCCCATAAGGATGCACACCCCTGCCGTCCACTAATTCACCCAGCAACTGGTATAGGTCCCTGTCCATCTCATTGAGTTGTCCAGGGGGTCTATAAAGCAGCAGGGTTCTGTATTTTGCAGTGCCTATTTCTAGGTCAACTCCAAGGAGCTCGTGGTTCGATGTGATGTTGCAGGTCATCGATTTGATGGAGTTCTTTACATACAACAGCACACCACCACCCCCTCTGTCCTCTCTATCTTTGTGGAAGAGTTGGTAGCCTGGAATCACGAATTCCCCTTCAAGATCTCTGTCTGAGGTTCTCAACCATGACTCCGTTATGGCCACCATCTCGGGTTCCTCTGTCGCAATGAGGGCCCGCATTTCCAAAAACTTGTTTCGGATGGACCTCGCGTTGAACAATAGAACCTTCAGGGAACCCCCAACTGCAGGGCTCCCTATACTCTTCCGTTTCCCGGTTTGGTCATTGTCTTGGTAGTGCTGGGGATATCCTTCTTCAGGATCTCAGCGAATGTCTTCTCTGGGGTCACTCTAGCATAGCGACGAGGGCTCTCCTCCACGCTCGGTCGAGTGCTCCTGAGACATCGTCGGACGGCGTCTTCCATTAATTTGGAGAGCACTTCTTTCCCCTTTAGTGAGAGATGTGTGCCATCCCTCTGGTAGAGGTCGTCTCTACCAAAGAGTGAGGTGTAGGGGTCCACAAAGAACACCCCCTCGGCAATACACAAATCAGCCAGGCGCTGATTTACTGCAATGTTCTTTGACAGAGCAGTCCCTAAAGGGCCTCTCCTTGGGAGCATGCCAAACAACTACCCTTCTGCGGGTTTTTTAACCCACAGTCATCTACTGCACCTGAGCACATCGAGAGGACTCCTTCGGTCATGCCTACTCTACCATTTCTCAGGTAGATGTCATTACCACTCACCATGAGTGCAATGACAGCAGATCTGGACGTTTGGATCCTCTCAGCTTCCTTTCGGAGGTCAGCATTGCCACAACCTGGCAAACAATTCACCTTCACAGAAGTGTGAAGGCGATCTGCCATTAGAGGTTCCAGCCCTCGTGCCTGGGAATCACCTACAATGTGTATATCCACAGGCCTCTCCTTGGTAGGAGTACGAGATTCCTTGTGAAGAACCCGAGAGTGTTTTGAATTCCTGCCGGGCTCGTCAATTCCTCCAGGTTGCTTCTTCTTCGTCTTCTATTCCTTCTTCATTTTCTTTTCCTTCTTATTTGATTCCTCACTTTCCTCTAATCCCTCCTCAATTGTCTTCTTGGGTTTTTCTTCCTTCTCCATATTCCCCTCCTCTTATCCATCACACTTTTCTGCAGTCTCTTTTCCTTCTGCAGTCTCTTTTCCCTCTTCATTGTTGCTGTTCTTCTTCTTCTTGTTCTTTTTCTTGTTCTTCTTCTTCTTCTTCTTTACCGCCGTGGTGGAGCTCTCCGGTGAAGAAGCTCCTTGGACTGCCTTGTCTCTCACATGGCGTCACAACCTCTGCGAGTCCATTCGGAGAACTTCCTCCTTTAGGGAGTGTTCTCCTTCGTGAGCAGTGAGATGTGCTTCAACAACCTCTCCTCGAGTTTGCAAAAGTCGCAGACACTCGAGGAGTCTAGGTCGCTCGCACTCCTCCCCGCTGAAGTCCTCACACCAGCGGTACACCTTGCATGTAGTACATGTAAATTTTCTTGCTGATGGACCAGTCATCTCGCTCTAATTCAATTTCAGACCAATAATATAAAAGAAAAGGTAGTGTGATTTGGTCTCGCATAAGTCTCATCCGCCTACTTCCAGAAGGTTTTCGGTCGTTCGGCCAACAGAAACCTTATGAGCCAAGCACACCAACCCTAAGGTCTCCCCTGGGTCGGACGGCCCCAATCGTGCCGCAGCTCCAACTGAGCAGCACAAGAGTCCTAAGTAAATGGGACTCTGATTTTTCGACAGGGGTGCTTGAAGTGTAACCGTCGTCCTACTAATCCCTACTAATCCTCCATCCGCGGCCAAACTTAAAGCAAATAGTAAAACTAAATGTCCACGACTTATCCGAGATCTTTTACTGGCCTGGCAGCCAGCGAGGCACGAAAGCTCTCTCACCAAAGAGCAGTCG